>LD688974.1:1891369-1928948 GCA_003118335.3 Papilio memnon | reverse complement strand
ACGCTTCCGGGCGACACTCACTCAACGACTCACTCAGCGACCGGCAACAAAAAACAAGCAAAGCCGGCAGACAGCCGTCTGCCGTTAAATCTAAAGTTTTCGAGTGTGTATTTGTTCCCCCTTATACCAAATTAAGTCCAAATCAACATTATCAATAACAGTAAACAAACATCGAAATCCACAGATGACGATCCGCGGCTTCCCCCTAGCACAAGCATTGTACCTGAAGTACTGCGCGAGTCACAACCGCGAGGCGCTGCGCAAGGTGCTGGTGCAGGAGGACAACTTCCCCGCGCAGGCCGCCACGCACCTGCGCGACGCGCTCGACAGCGCAGCGCCCGCCAACAAGGAGGCCGCGCTGCAGGCCGCCAGGGAGTGCTACAAGAAGGCCAAGAATGATCTAGGTATATTTTCATCATCATCATCATCATCACCAGCTTACTATACTCTCCACTGACGGCTCGGAGCCTACTCTAAGTGAGGAAGGTCATAGTCAACCACGCTGCACTGCGGGTTGGTTGACTTTACACATATCTTTGAATTTCTTACCCGATATGTGCAGTCATCATAGTGTTTTCCTTCACCGTAAGAACGTCGGGTAAAAAAAAAAGTAATATAGGTACTAATAATATTATGAAGAGGACAGATTTGTATTTTTGAATTTTTGTATATGTTTGATTCACGCAAAAACTACTAGGACGATATAAAAATCCTTTCACCATTAGAAAGGTAATTTATCTGTGAGTAACAAAGGCTATATTTTGTATTATTTTTAAATTTCACGCGGGCGAAGTCGCGAGCAACAGCTAATCTTTAACAAACGTCTCACTAGTCAAAAGGAGGGTATACTCCCTAAAATGTTATGAATTTTAACGCTCATCGCCAGTGAGGAGTTTATTAAAGACTAGCTGTTGCTAGCGACTTCGCCCGCGTGAAATTAAAAAATATAGCCTACGTTACTCATAAATAAATTACCTTTCTAATGGTGAAAGAATTTTTTAAATCGGCCCAGTAGTTTTTGAGTTATTTCAATACATATATTAGTATAGAAATATAGATGAGTATATGAGACAAACACTTCATTCAGTTGACGGGCTCGTTTATTATTGGTTGCTGTCGCCAGTGTGGACATGTTCATAAACAGATTATAATGAAAATTTACCAGGAAGTTTTTAAGAAATTGGAGAATTTTACCCAATTAAAGAAACCTGGCATACCAGGTGTATCGATTTGCGAGGAGTTGCGCAAGCTGTGCAAGCAGCAGTCCAGCCTGCAGGAGACGTACGGCGCGAGCTTCGTGGGCCTCTCCTTGCACGACACCGTCAGCAAGCTGCTCGACCTGGGCGAGGTCAAACTCGCGGACAAACTGCGCACCGAGTACAAGATGCCTGATAGAAGGTGTGTTAATCATATTTTAATGAAATGTCTAATAATCATATTATAATCTACTAAAACTATACTATACTTATATTTATAAATGCGAAAGTTTAGATGGATGTATGGATGTTTGTTAGAGATTGTAGCATAAACGGCTGAACGGATCTCGATGAAAGTCATGAATGTAGAGCATAGTCTGAAAGAAGACATAGGCTACTTACTTTTGTTTTTTTTAATTTCGCGCGGATGGAGTCGCAGGCGAAAGCTAGTATGCTATATAATCATTTGCAAGAGAGGTGTTGCCGCTGTACTTTCAATATATATATAAATATTTAATATATATAAAAGTCAATACAACTACCATATCCATTTGTTTGTCTGCAATAACCAAGCATTTTAGTATACAACAATGGTTATTGCAAAGCTATTGAAAATAGAATTAACGGTAACATTATAATAATTTTATTAATATAAAATTATGTTTTAGGTTTTGTAATCGATTTTCTTTAAATTGTATTGTTAAGAAGAAAATTAGTACAGCGCTGTAGAACTGGCACAACACTATCAGATTATTGGCATAAACGTCACATCTCTAACTGACAGCTGTCAATGTCATTAGAATTGGATATTGGCGCGCATTCCTGACGAGATCTGTAGTGGAGTGTTTAAATTAATATACGCTAGTTTCAATTAAATTAATTGTTTAAAAGTATCAATTTTAGTAATCGAAAAAACTGATGTAGTTTTTCTCTAGGACTTTATATGTGCCCATAATAGTTATTTAACACATAATATGCATTTTCTAACCTTTAAAAATGATTCACAGATATTGGTGGCTTCGTATACTAACATTGGCTGAGAGTCAAGACTGGACGGAACTCGACCGTTTCTCTAAATCAAAGAAATCTCCGATCGGTTTCGAGCCGTTTGTCGACGCCTGTCTGAAGTATGACAACAAGGAGGAAGCTATCAAATACCTGCCAAGGTGCAGGGATGATATTAAAGTCAAATATTACGTTAAAGCGGGGTACGTCAACTTAAATTTAATAAGTTAAGTTAGGTTAGTAAAGTAAAGCGAAATTTGCTCCATCAGATATTGTCATTGTCATAGACCCTTTTTCCACTAAGCTAATAATCGCATAAAATGGTAAACGAGTGAGTACTTTCGCTAGTAGAATTCTTAATATTTTCACGATAAAATTAAATAATGTCTTAGAAAAATGTCGTTTTTCCCAGATTGACTTATTAGTGTACACTTTTGCACTTGTTTGTATTTTTATGGATGCTTGTAATTGCTTGTAGCCTAAACGTATGAACCGATTTTCATTAGTAAGATGTAATTCAATTCTTATTTCCCCCTAGGTGTCATAGTAGTACAGTTTTTTTTAATTTAAAAACTACTGTTTAGCATCTTTTAACTTTTCAGTTTGTACGAAGAAGGTGCGCGCGTGGCGTTCGAACAAAAGGACAAGAGCGCTTTAATATTCGTGCAGAGTAAATGCCCTCTCCGCGACAGCAGCCAGCACGCCGCCATTGCTGCGCTGTTAGAACAATTAAATAATAAAAAATAAAACATTTTATAGGTTATTTTAAGTTTTAAAATGTACGATATATTCCTATACCAAATATGAAATTGATTTAATATGTATTCTCTAGTATATGATTCTCAGTTAAATGTTTACCTAACTTAAAAAGCATGTTTTTAATCATACGAAAATGTAAGAGAAACTTTCTTGCTATCTAGTTTAAATTATTTTATGCTTTATTGTGATAATTTAATAAATAAAAATAATGATTGATGTTGTTTTATGTAGAAAAATACGGGATTATTCTTTATGCACTTTTTAACCCTTAATTCGATAGTGTCCAGTGTGACGAACAAGTAATTAAAAAAAATCTACCAAGTAGTTTATTTTATATGCAAAAATATGACTTCACTAGAAGAAAAAAACAGTTTTTTTGCCACAAAAAACTCAGTGGAATTAAGGGTTAATAATTAGGTATCAAAATAAAACAAAATTTGCAATGACATGCTCAGTTTTGGCTTTATTTATCATATTTGAATCTTAATTACAACATGCATTGCATATACAATTCTAACGTAGCGTTCAAATGAGCTACGATTAAGACCCTTTTTCCTCTAACACACAATTCACGTAAGTTAATCATTACTAGTTTTCAATTATCTAGTCAGCACAATTACAGCAGGGTGTAAGGGGATACGGGGGGAGAGCACGGCGCAGGTCACCTTGATCCTACAAAATTATTAAAAAAACTTAAATGCTGCAAAAAAATGTTCACTACTAATAGCTCAGTGAAAAAAGGGTCTTATAATCACAAATCGGATACTGACTGTATTTGTTTTTACAAATAACACAACGCCAATAGCAACATAAGCTTTCTTACGATATTTAAACGAGATTACTCAAACATTTCAGAACATCATATGTGTAAACTTATACAATCTGTAGAATTACCCGATATCAATAACATCTGATTTGAAATCGGTTTTCATTTAAAAAAAAATAATCAAAAAAGTATAAACATTATTTAATTTGTTATTGAATCAAGAACTAAAGTTTAACAAAATTAAGTACTCAAAATATAAAAAGTCAATGTTAAATGAAACATATATCTTTAGCCGTTATAATCAATTTAAATATAATTTTTGTACATCGATAAAAAAGTCCAAAACAAGTCGACAAAAAATATTTTTTATCCAGTAGATCATAACTCGATAAACTACTGATTTCGTTTGAACATTAATATTGAATATAAATAAATAGGTACATAGACAATACAATAACAAACTTTACAAAATTATCTATTTAGGCAATAAATAAGAATCTTTTTTTTAATTATCTATTTCCATCAATGAATTAATCTTATGTGAGAATCAGGATGGGTTAAAATATCGCCAAAAATTGCCTTTTATTAATTTCTTATTGCAAATTATATGAACAATATTAAATATTTTTTTATATATATTAATAAATACTCTCAATTGGACTGCTGCACAAGAAAATATCACAACCATTTACAAAATGATAGTAAAAATTATTTATCACTGATTGGGACAACAAAACTCTGCTTACGGACGATAATTTTACTTGATGACGTCATAAGTCGAACGCTTAGATCGTGGCTCTCTATCGCTTGTTGCACTTTCTCGCTCGCACGTTCGTCTCAGAAACGTGACAATTAATGTTTTTAGTGGGAGTAAGCGACGTTAATCTTTTTATTACACGTCAATAAAATCATTGAGCATCTCAATAATGTAAAACAAATAAATTTGGTCAGTTTAATTGACTTTATACAGGTGTTCCTGTATAATTAAATTGAGGTTAGGGAAAACAAAAAGTTTTTAGTATCTGAGTTATTTTTGTATACGCACACAAATACAAGTGCAATTGCCAATGTCGATAAAGTTTTTCTTATAACCACAATAAATAACAAATATGAAAACTTTTCAAGTCTTTATAAACAGCCAAACAATATAAAAAAACAAAAAGATTGTTTCTGGTTGAATAACTTTACCTAACAAATCAATTTATATGCTCAAAGTACACCAAATTAAGACTAAATCAAGCCCAATTTTTAATTTAATTAAATATTAACAGTCATTTTTTTTAAGATATACTTTCTTAAGATAATCGTTAACTCTAGAATCATCGCAAAGTTGAGTCTTATAACATATTTATAATCAAATAAATATTTCTATGTCAAAAACCAATATTGAGTAATGAAGGTTTCACGTCTTTCTAAAATTATAACCTAAAACTACTACAGTCTCACTTGTATAACATCTTCATGTCTAGTTCACACTAGGCTAGTAATTTAGTAGAGTACCGAGTTATTTAGTAGCTAAAATATACTGCACAAAAGTTCGCATTACAGTAGCAATACAATAGACAAGTGTCAGATCTATGTCAATTTTTACTAATAAACTCTAAATCAAGAAGTTTACAGTTTAGTGACAATGTGGTAGGAGCTACTTGCCCTTAAAATAGAGCGAAATGAATCGACTCGACTAAAAGATTAGCTACTTGTTTTTCATTGTAGACAGGTTTAGTTACTAAATTAGGTACTCGACTAAATTACTTGGTGCAAACGGCACATTCTCTACGAGATAACCGTAGGTCGTAGGTTAATACAAGTGTCGCTGCAGTCTAAACACATTATAAAATATCAGTATCATAAATATTCAGTCTTAAATGAAATATGGACCTAATAATGTTAGTTTATCTAAGCGTACAACAAAATATTGTATATCAAACTTCATAACAGATATACAATCCAACATAGATCTGGCATAGAACAAAATTTAAAACATTTAGGTATATTTTTTTATATTCCTAGGATTTATCTATCGCCTGACCAGGAAAAAACAAAACTTAGAAAGTGACGTAATAGAGAAGCCGATTAAATTACCAGGTCAGTTTTGATATTCTTGGTTAGACTACACATAATAGAACAAAATGTATAGAAAATTGTTTTAGACAATATGAAAAAAATATGTTAGACAAATGTATGTTTTTGACCTGAACTTGTTAAAGGCAAACAAGTTTAACATGCAAATAAGTGAATGTTATTCAGTATGAAACATTTTTTTTATAAAATAAGATACAAATCAATGTATTTATAAATAATTGTAGACATTCTAACTTTGTATTACCAGTAGAAATAATTAAAAAACAAAACAGTAAACAATTAAACTGTTAAAAGAAAATCGCGTCACAAATAACACAGATTTTCAATTTTTCAAAATCTTGAAAAAATTTTGAAAAAATACTTTTCAATCATTTTACGGAAAGCAATTTGACCTTCATGCTATCACAAATTATCCAAGTTGCTTTGCAACTTCCCTTCTCAATTAGTCATTGAAGATTTTATTTCCATCTCACTTTAAATCCATCCAAATACCTCATAGCACCTCAATCAGATTTTTATGTTCCTTCAAATTTAAAAAGATCAAAATAAACAGTCACTGGCTGGAAATCTTCAAATTGTTTTAAGTTGCTACAACTTGAAATTGAGAAAAAAATGGTGAATTATTAAAAACATACAATAACAATCTACAAAAAACTTACCTTACTTCCTTTACCAAATCACGACATTAAAATTATTATTAAGCGTAAGGGATGAGATCTACTATGACAAAACATTACTCAACTGACCGACTGAATGATAAGAACAACTTGGTGTAACAATGAATCATTCATCTCTAGAGTGGAGTGAATGAACTAGTGGAGGGAGAAAGATAATATATTTTTGTAAAAACTAAAATGGTTTTATACTGACAAAGATATCTCAGCCAGTAAGAAAAGCGCTACCCCCAGAATTTATGTACACCCTATGTGGGTACAATAAATGGTATAAAAGAAAAAATATGACACAATATGCTACAAAAACGATCTTGTGACACTTTTTTAACAGTAACAAGGTGACATTAATGAGCTGTTATAATTTAGTTTACCTTATGACCACTAGGTAAGATATCTTTGTTGGACTATAGTTATAAGTTCAGACAGGCAAATTGAGTGAAATTTTGACATACCAATATTTTGACATACTCAAAATCTCTTCACAACATGTTTTAGTTAACTTTAGTATACAATATTATTAGGAAATTAATAAACTATATAATATAATAGATCATATTTGGTGATGCAGATACTGCTGTATGCTTTATATGTTTAAACATAGACATTAAAATAATGAGCCTTATAAACTAAACATTCAAGTAATTATACACTAATAAGCAATTTTTTTTTTAGTTTTTCTATAGTATATTATCACATTTACGAGTATATTTTTTACCTAGCAGATAGTTAAGAGCCAATGCTGATTTTTTGTTAATTTTTTTCCAAATTTAATTACAAAAAATCTAACATGTTAGCACATTTATTTTTTACAATAAGAAAAATCGCTTTTATGACAAATACGCAATGTTAATAGCACAGGTGTAAGGAATTTAAATAGTATATTTTGTGGCCTACACAAAATCTACGAATAGAAAATGTAAACAATGTTCCATTTAATAAATAACATACCAAAGTACTACAAAGTACACTCAGTAAATACTAATTAAATGTGTTTCAAACACACATCAAGTATTCAAATAAATAAAACAACCACACATTAATCACGCAAAATAGTGTTTTGACGTATTTTAGCGGCTGGGAACATCGCACGTGTCGCAAAACACAAAACTATTTGCAACAGAGCAACGCACTGCGCAGTGCAGTTACCTGGAGCCGACAAAAACATTGAAACGGCCAATACCTTGGAGCTATTCTCCACCTTTCAAATTACAATCACTTTGGTAACAAAACTATATAAAAAAACAATTAAATTACTGGAATCACAGCAAACAAACTAAATAATTAATACCTAAGTAACAAACGTAAAATAACTCCTCGACGAGAAATAAATAATTAATCAATGTCTTTTAGGGAAAATAAATACAATTTGTGCATAACATTTCGTCTGTCAAACTGACATTCAAGCCAAGCGGTTGTCAAATATTGACAGATGAAACGATCCTTGACATTTTTCTCAAAGAATAACTCATAGAACTTGCTAATGAATGATCGCTTTTTTTGTCAATTTTTCTTAATAGGAACTGCGTTCAAACTAGATTTAGCGTTAATGACTTAAATTCGTTAAACATATGCTTTCTGAAAGCACGTATTCCTTCAGATGTCGTAAGCGGTCGCCAGAGCGGCTGGCGGTTGGGCGTTGACGGTTACTTTGGGAGTTCTGTCGTATTTGGCCTTGTCGAGTGCAGCGGTGGGTGCGAGCAGCACAGAGTGACGGATGGCTTGGCCCTGGCTCGTGATCAGATTAATGTTGGTCAAGTTATGCTTAGGTATTGTGAAGGAAGGGAGATCTTTTGTTTTGATACTGTCGTATATACGAACAAGTTTGTTAGTATCTATCCCGTCTATGATGTTGAGAGTGCGGCTATGCGCCGGGGAAGCTGTGACGACCAGTCCTGGCATTTTGGTGGCATTAAGACGTCCCGTGTCGGGGACAGGGGGTGCAGGGGGTGTGTGCGGAGCAGGGTTGGGGGCCGGGGGTGAGGAAGAAGTCGACGCTTGGCTTGTGACAATGTGCTGCATTATTGTATGAGTTTTAAGACCTTGAGCCGTTTTGTAGCTTTTGCCGCATTGGCACTTGTAAGCCTTTTTTACCCTGAAACACCAGAAACACGATAGTTACTTGATTGTTAAAGAGGAGATTAGTTAAAACAACATTTACTTAACTTGCTACTTTATGATATTTACGTAATGAAGATATAGAGCGATACAGATAATTATCAAAAATTAATGGGTTTATCAATGCTATTAACAACAACATACTATCATGGGCTACGGCAGGGGGGATAGGGGGGAATATTAAAAATAGTTGCCCCCCCACCCACTGGACCTAGCCATATTATATTTTTTAATTTAACTACTTAAATGGATACAAATTAAATTTATTTTCTAATTGATCAAATGTTGGTGTGTAAAAGTAGTATTCTAATGGATATTTTATTTAAGTTAGGGAAATGATACCCATTTCTTCCAGAAATACTCTTGTGCAGTCAAACGTTTCTTGGGGCCAGGTATCTTTTGCTTGTACTGCTCCGAATTGGGTAATACTGGATATTTTCTATTCCATAGAATATTTCAAATAATTACAATGCAATAAAATTCAAACAGAGTAATTGCTAGCATAAAATGCAGCAGTTTAAAGATGATATACTGGCCAAATAACGGAACGTAATATTTTTTTACATACTAAAATAATATACGTAAAAAAAGTACAATTTAAATTCCTTTCAAATTTTTGAGTTGAAAAGCGGGCGCACGCACAACTTTGACTAAACTGTCGCACAACTGCTGTGCGATTGTTGATTGTTTTGCAGCAAATTCAACAGTTTACTTGCACAACTCAAAATTGAGTAGCGTGCGCAATACCATATAAGCTCATAGGAATCACAGTGCGACTAAACAGTTCTGCGATGGTTTAGTCAAAGGTGTGCGCGCGATCTAAGCGTGATCTTATCATTTAACCCTTTCACGGTCAAGGGAAATATTTTTCCCTTCTACAAAAATCGTTATCGATTATTCAATTGTTGTTCATTGATTCGATATTTATTTTAATGAATGTCAAAATAAAACGTATGTTCAAGGCGGCAAATGTGTTTCTGAACGATTAGAAACACAAAAAACTGTCAAACTTTATTGCGCCAAAATCAAATGTAAAAAATCAATATTTAGTCTCATCCATCTTATGGTCCTGTAAGGGTTAAAACGCTGTTACATATTTAAATGACGTTTCAATAATCTGCCGTAAGTTACTTACTTGCCATCCTTCTTATGCCCATTCTTAGAGTGATATTTGATGCCGTTGACGTTTTTGTAACGTTTCTTGCAGCCCGGCACCGGGCATGCGAACGGCTTCTCGGTTTGCGCAGTCGCTCCCAGCGCGCCGTTGCACGCGGTATTATTCATCCTGCTGAAAATTATCTCTTTAAGAATTTTTGTTCTAATTAGTAGTAATTGGTAAATATTTAAAAAGACATAGACAAGGCCAGACATAGGCGTCACCAATAGTGGGCTACCCCCCTAGAAAATAAAAAAAAAACAAACAGATAAAAAACTTCGATGCTTACATAAATAACTCAAACTACTTATCACTTTTTCATTAATATTGATGCAATTGAAATAAAAAAAGAAAATCCTACTACACGCGAAGCCCCTATCTCGATAATTACACTTTTATTTACATTACTGAAGTATACAAATCGCATGTATTTATGTCGGACATACAAAGCCAAAACATTGCCCTCCTCAAAAATCTATAAGCAACGATTATTAATTAAGAAAACTCTGTCGTACTTGACTCCATATCGCAGGATGAATTCGGAGCTGTACTCCTCGACAGTCGTCCACGAATCATTGCTATCTTCGGATTGACTCATCAGCTCCTCATCATCTACTTCACTACCTAGAAAATATACCATGATTTTTAATTCCACTACATTAATACAATTTGTCAGACAGACTATAAAAGGATGTAAATGGTCTGATGTAACATTTAAACTAACCTACAATTCCCGTACATAATTATTTTTTGGCACCTGTTTCAATTGTTCTCAACCCATCATTTGTTCAGCCTACTTTACTACAGAAAAATTATTTTCGCTTCTTTCTTTTTGCTTTGTTTAGCTAATTTGATGCACACTAAACTACCTACTTTATTTCCATACCAAACAAGACTGATGGAATAAATTAGAATGATTTATTCTTAAAAGACTTCCAAGACGAAAAAATGTTTAAGCCATCAACCAACTTATCCCGTTATCACTACAAATTTAACCGTTTGCGTAAAATTGAAAATATACGCCTAGCAGCTATCAAGGATCTAAAATGAAACATTTATCGTAATGGTTAGTCTTACAGTTTTCTTATTGATATTACCTGTAGGTGTGCTGCTGCGAACTGAAGGCGTCTTAGGCGCAGAGAGTAACCTGCGCCGGACATCGGCAGCGGGAGGCAAGCTTTGAAATTCCCGCCTCGAAGCCTCCGTGAAAAATCTTAGCACATAACTTAAAGGAATACATGCTGGCTGAGAAGCTTCTTTTTGTTCAACTACTGCGGGATCATAATCTGAAAAAATACATTGATAGTATAAATTAATTCTATCGCAGAAATACTGTTTTAATTCATTAAAATTGAGTTTAAATAAGACATTTCAACAATGTTAATCAAAAGTATTTTGGAATATAAACCAAAGTAGTTTTGTAGATGTATATTTTGTTTGATTACCATATAAATAATAAATATAAATAAAACATAAAAATTCGCGCTCTATTTCGAATACATACAAGTTCAGTGTAGGCAACTTTGACATATTGATAAAAATACAATAGGGAGGGTCAAGAACCATTTTTTGTAGAAAAATAAGCTACGAAAACATATATTTACATAACCAAACAGTATTTACCTATATGCACGTCTTCGATGTGTTCAATTAAATCAGCTAATCTTGGAAATGTAATACCGCAGCCATTAAATTTACAGATGTTTATCATGAAGACGGCCATGTCGTGCGGAGGATAACACACTAGTCAGTGTTCGAACTATACTAATGCCATCGTAGTCACAGTTCGTTTCAACTACATAAGATCCAATATTAAATATTGTTTTATAATAAAACCGAATTATTTTTAAGATATTACGGAATTTTGTTTTGGTCCTCTATTGTATGAGTTAAAAGTATAATAAATAAAAAGACTTGCAAGTAGCTGTCAGTCACAGAAAGTAATCAATAGTTGGCTGCTCTCAACGGAACCTACTCGTCATGCGCATTTCAACCAATGGGCGTACGAGATTTTTGCTTCGGTCTAGTCAGCCACTCAGATATTGAACATTCCAAAGGCCGGTCTCCTCCTTTTCGGTGTTCTTTGGTAAGTGTCGAGAAATAGCGAAAACTAATCGTGAAAAAGTGTTGATATCATAAGAAATCATTGAGCAAAAAAGGTTTCAATCACTATTTCGAGGAATTCCGCGGGTGACTGTGTTAATATTTTACGGTGAAATTCTTAGTTGTCACTGAAAACATAGAAACTTCATAATAGGTTGCCGATCGGCCATTTTCCGTATACTTCCAATAACGTCAATAATTTTAATGTATTGATTCTTCCCAATATCACCTAGTATACAGTTGTATAAAATAGTTGCGTGCTAAGAAGTTCCGAATAGAAGATAGGTTATAGTTACGTAGTCCCTTTAGTTACGTAACTGTCGCAGTCGTCGGTCAAACTGTCAAAAGTATTCTTCCCTGAGACTTTCCGGCAAGAGCATCTCATTTCTCATTCATTCTTTGTCTTTTCAGTAGTCGTTCGCTGCACCTAATAAAAACAAAAATGCTGTCTGCCGCCAGATTGATCGCCCCTGCAGCTAGGTCTGCCGTAAGTATTATCATTATTCTACTTATCAAATAACTGTAACTTGTATCAATGGGCGGCAACTTAGTTTTTAAATGGTTTTAGTGTTTTACTTTAATAAAATGCCTTTAGTGCAATTTTAATTCGATTTAAAACTGAACTTATCAATGTCTATTACATTATCACAAGTTGAAAGTTATATAATTACATAATAGGTTGTTATATTTCAGATATTCTATTAATTCATTGATCCAACAGATTATTTATCAAAATATCCTTGAATGTACAGTTTTCATTCATAATTTTATTATTAGTTCATTGTCAATGTCAGGTTTGTAGGTTACAGTTTAGGTGAATTGTTTACAGATCTTCAGCAACACAGCACTTGTGAGGCCCCTGGCTGCAGCGACCACACAGAAACAGATTGTGCCTGTGGCGGCGCCTGCCCAGTTGCCTGCTATCAGGGCCTTCCAAACCACAGCAGTCACCAAGGATATTGACTCCGCAGCCAAGTTCATTGGTGCTGGTGCAGCGACAGTAGGAGTAGCTGGCTCCGGTAAGTTTTCAATGCATTTTGAAGTTTTTTGTCTTGTGTGTTAATTTATAATTCACTTGTACTGTCTACTGTTACTAACTCTATGGTTCCTTTAATTTGGGTGTGGTAGAAATCTTATATAACATGATTGCATAACAGGAGCATTATTGATTTCTTTTTATATAACTTTCCTGCATTGCAGTAGTAATCATTTACCTAACATTCATCAACAGGTATTGGTATTGGTGTGGTGTTTGGATGCTTAATTATTGGCTATGCACGAAACCCTTCCCTCAAACAGCAAATATTTTCCTACGCCATCCTTGGATTTGCACTCTCCGAAGCAATGGGACTGTTCTGCTTAATGATAGCATTTTTGATGCTATTTGCTTTTTAGTTTAACAAAATGTAATTTATGTATATAATTTTAATTTATGCTGTGTAAACATGCACATATTTTAACTGAAGATTGATGATAGGTGAGATTGATTTGAATTTATTTGTAGCATTTTTGGTTGTAGGTAGTTTTGTTAGAGTAATTGTATATTTGATAGTGATTATAGCAGGGAATTAATGTAATTTTTGTTGTATTCCAGGAGCGGGTATTGGAACGGTGTTTGGTTCCCTCATCATCGGTTACGCCAGGAACCCCTCTCTCAAGCAACAGCTCTTCTCATACGCCATCTTGGGTTTCGCCCTGTCAGAAGCCATGGGTCTTTTCTGTCTTATGATGGCCTTCCTGCTGCTGTTTGCTTTCTAAGCCAATTACTTTTAAGAACACTACTACTGCCATCCGACATAGCGAGGTTTCAGTGTTTACTATCTGGAGTGGACGGCCGTGGAATCAATTGTGTTGAAACCTCACCCTCATAGTGGTGTAAGGACTGTGTAATTATGTTTCACTCAAGTGCAACATCAGGAATGCAATTTATTTAATTATGTAGTATAAATTCTGCTAATAAAACATTGTTTTTGAACATTTAATGAATACTACAATTATTCCTATACCTGATTATTGTAGAGTTGTGTAAAATCATGTTTTTGATAATCTCTCAGTATAATTGTTGAAGGACAGGTGATGATATTTTAAGCCAGTAAGCGTGTATTGCGTGTGTATTGTCATCAACTTCACTTGTTATACTGTTTGGGAATGTCGGCATCTGTATTGTACATTTTTAGGGCGATTAAATGATACAAACTAAACGTTTTTGAGCCTTTTTTTTAAACAGATGCTTATCTCTAGAAGCAAGTTGAACAATAGTGTAGTTACAAATTCAACATTCTTAATATTCAAAGAGAAACCTTTCTTCTATCTTAGAAATCTGCATCATTTTTGCAGAATAATTGGTTGATCATAGCATAAATCTAATTAGTTTCACATACATAAATGCAAAATATAAGAAAACAGTAAATTATATGCAAGAATGAAGTAGATCCTAAATATAAAGCTCAAGCTTAGATTTATCTTCAATAAAATCTGGCTAGGGATGCGAAAATATTCTGTAGTATTGAAGACCAATCTATTAACGGCACTGACAACCTAAAGAGGAACTAGATAGATTTGGGCCGTAGTCACCTTTTTACCAAAATATTCCTATAAAAATTCCTATATACTCATAACTTCGTATATCGGAAATAGCGTTGGCTGGAACGAAAACTATGAACGTATCTGTGCTGGAGACATGAACTTAGAATATAAGGGGAAAATATATACATTGAAAGATATATAAGAGGTATAACCTACTTTGTTACATATAGATAATCTAGACAGCACTTGCGCCGTTCCCAAAATCAATAATGCAAGCGCTCCTGTCCTATTTTGACTACAGCGACATCTTGTCGAGGTTACTATACTTGACGCGTATGATTAATCGGTATTACGGTGAATTTCCACTGCGGTTACACTTGTATAAAGCATAGTGTTTTTTAAGCAATTTGGGATGGCTTATCATAATCTATTGGAGATCTTCACATATACGATAACCGCAAAATCACGTTTCAGTTCTGCAGAATTTTTAAATCGTTACCTTTCCCGAATCAAGAATTAAGGTCTTTTGAAAATAAAGAAAATATTTTATTATTAACAAATTTATTTCAAATATGTCTGATATGCGTCTAAGTGGATACCTCTGCAAAAACAAGACACTATGATCTTAAATCATAGTAGACAGAGGTAAACATTTAAATCACGATTTACAATTTAACCCTACACTTATGAAACAGGTCCTGGCATTCTGAATGCGTTGCTTATTTTCATAATTATATCATAATTTGGATTAAAAAATACCAAAAGTAAACAGCCTTAAACTGATGTACTCCTTTTGGCGGGAAAAAGCACAATTTAAAACAAAATGAATACAAAAAAATTCTCAAAGAAATGTAAAAAAATCCACTGACTTATACAGGAATTGATATTTCGTTTCCAAATGTCCCGATTTTTTACTTAATTTTCCTTTCAAACAAAATATTTTCTCATCTTATTTCTATTTTTTATTATACATAAATTTTTCTATAGACATATTTGCAACTGTAATTTAAGTAAAAAAGAAGTAGACTATGAATTGGTAAGTTAAATCAACGAAAATATGCTACGATACTAATAAACCATTCTCAAAAATAGTTTTTCTTATAATTTATCTCTTTTCATTATAGCATGATGTAAATAACATTTTACCATTACACACACTCATTTTAAAATATTAATTTTTGTACATTGTAAAGGTGCAAAACTTTTTATTTTATTTTTTTACAATTTAATTTTAATTTAATTCAACAATTCATCCATGCATTATCAAAACCGATCTACAGAAAACGTCATTCGTAAAACACTATAATGAAAAAAGTATAATATACAAGTATTATAATTGTTTTCAACAGCCGTTAGTTTTTTATTTGCTGCAATAAATGTTTCTATTACATGATAACAATATAAAAACAACAAATATGTTGGGATGAAAATCTTTTTAATGATATCCTTCTAGAAACGTCCACAAACCGGACATCAGCTGCCGACTATAAGAATTACTCGTACTTTGCCTTTGCCGATAGTCTTGTGACGTCACGCGTTTACTGACCGAACTGTGCGGACGAGCGTGGGACAAGATTGGTGTTTGTGGAAAAGGAAGTCATCGGCAAACTAAGCCAGGCGTAGTCTGACCAAGATGGCAGTATGATTTTTACATTGGATATCATAGTAAGCAAGTTCACAATCGGCCGCTGATGTTTTAGTCCATTTTCCCTTCCCACCCTTTTCTTATAAGGAGTTAATCGGAAGAGAAAGTGGATTTGACAGAGGAGGGAACGCATAGGTAGGACAGATAACATTTACCTATGCGTCAACTCCTCCGTCGACGCATCTATCAAATGTCTATGGGAACCGGTCGCTTTGTTATTTCGACGAATTCAGGTAGTAGTTTGCCACCTTTAATATTTAAAAAAACTGATAATTTAACTATCTACACTTCCTTGAGAACAAAAATAGATGCATTTCTCATAAATACGTATCAGTCAATAATTACAACATAATTTTTCGTCCGAGTGATACTCGATACTAAAAGAATTTGGATTTAAAAAGTGACACTTAACAATACAGTATCATACAATTGTTATACTAACGGATTGCTTGAAAACATCACAAGGAACAAAAACAATAAGTAAAGAACATTTTCACCAACAATCCCAACAATTCAGGGCTACCTACAGTTCCATTTGGGAAGCCCTTAGTAAGAATTTAATTTTCACAATATATAAGTGTCACAATTTCACTTTAGAAATACACCTATCTTATAATACTTAAAGGGCTGGTTAGTGAAAATGGGCAGTCATTTTACGAATATATATCGCTTTTTAAATATCTTAGCGGCCCAAGGTCATCTGCGCACTGCGCAGCGCCCCTTCTTGTACCACTACAATTAACTTAATAGTCGCCAAGATATATGAATACTATAATATTATTCCCACTATTACATACAATACGTGAAAAGACTGTTAAATCCACCTCTATCGAATCCGTTAGTATAAAAATGTATGAAATATATCACGTAGATCTATAAAACATAGAATAATCGTAAATAGTTTACAATAATTTCACTTACAAGTTAAAGCAAAACAAGATAAGGCAATTCGCTACAAGTCTATCCTTCCCCGTGAGAACTGTATACACGCCGGTGAGCCCGCGACATGCAAACACTATTCTATTGACCAAAACCTTCAACTCTAATTTAAAAAATGATTTTTCCCCCCCGATTACTGTTGTTTATTTTAATTTCTTAATAAAAAAAATACCCTGTTATACATTTTAACAGCTACCTCATAAAAGATTAATTCCCAAATTAATATTTATCGCTTTATTGAGTTATGGAACGAAAATTAATAGCTTATTTTAATATATAAACTAAATAACATTCTCGTTCTTTAAAACAAGAGATTGTACAGATTTGAAATGTGTAACATCAAAATAAGACAAAATGTACATGTAAAAGTGTAATTCCACTGTCGTAAGTTTTAAAACATATTGTCTATATTTTAAATAAGTTTTTGACAGTGGAAATTTGCATGAAATTGGCTCACCGGCAATACTTACACGATATATTTGGCTCAACTGTCCAGTAGAACACAGCGTCACACCGCCTTATAATAATTACCCTCTTTTACAACTACTTGATATTTTGTTTCCGACTTTCATAAATAAACTCTAATAACTAAATCGCTTCAGTGTCAAATTGCTCGCCTTTAGAAATGAGAATAGGTCCGTAGGTCTCGCGTTGGTCTAACTTCAGCACTTGATGCTTCTTGAGTACTAATAAACTGTAGAATTTTTGAGCTACCTGCAATTTGAAAATAGAAATTTTAATATTATAAAAGAAAGTCGTGTTAGTTACATTATTTATATCTCAAGAACGGATTTACCGATATGGCTGAAAATTGGTGAATAGGTAGCTTAGAGCCAGGGGACAGACGACATAGGATTATGTTATCAGATTATAGTACTATTTATACCGTTCGACAGCGATGGATGTATGGATGTTTGTTACAGTTTGTGGCCTAAACGGGTAAACGTATTTCGACGAAATTTGGTATAGACGTGGAGGATAGTCTGGAAGAACACGTAGACTACTCACTTTTGTTTTTTTTAATACCACGCGGACGGAGTCGCGGGCGAAAGCTAGTATCGTATAAAACATCAATTTGCAGTATTTGTGACTGACGGTGGGCTGGGTGGGCTGGGTGGGCAGCGCGCGAGCGAGCACGGGAGCAGGTAGTATAATGTGTTGTGTACCTGTTTCCTGTTGTTGTGCGGCGGCGCGAGGTCCGCGAAGGCGAAGGCGAGCGCGTCGTGCGCGTCGTGCGCGGCGAGGCGTGGCCGCATCGCCGCGAACAGCTGCGCCGCGCGCCGGTTCAGCACGCGCTCGGAGAACTGCTCCTCCGTCTCGCCCGCCTCGCGCGCCTCGCCCGGCCCCTCCGCGCCCTGACAACGCACGTCTCAACATTACTCATCTACCTTTTTTTGTATCGGAGGGAAATCTTCAAAAGATACCTTGCGTTTTTTTTTAAAAAAGACAGGGTTGTGCGAGATTTCTACTCTCTAACAATGATCAACCTGAAAATTCTGAAAATCTTCCGCGTTAAAGGAATCCGCATATCTATACCATTATTAAAACAAAGGAAAGATTTGTTTTTTGTATGTATTGAAATAACTCAAAAACTACAGAGCTGATTTCAAAAATTCTATCACCATTAAAAAACTACGTTATCACTGAGTAACATAGGCTGTGTTTTTACTATTTATTGAAGCCGAGAGCAACAGCTAGTGATCCTATATTAAAAAAAATGAATTTTGAGATAATATAAAAATACACAGATTTATTTAAACAAGGTTTTGCAAACTATTTTCACGTTATATAATATATGAATACTTACATTTTCAACACTGAGCGGTAAATCGTAATCATGTGGCGGGCTATGATGTCCCTGTTGGTCATCGTATCCTAAGTTGGTCATCTGCATGCCCGTCTGGAATTACAATTAAAATAATAATTTAGATAAGTAATTCCATACAAAACATAAAAAAAATACATAAAAATACACGATTAAAAATATTACTTTTAATGAAAATTATCATGCAAAATGTCCTACGGTGAAGTAAAACATCGTGATATATCATCTGCAATGAAATACAAAAATAAGTGTGAAGTCAAACTTTTAAGTGCACCTGATAGTTAGCTTCGTGTGTGCACGTGTACCTGATAGTCTGTATGGTCGTCTAGTCCGTGCAACGGCAGGGGTTCCATGGGCAGCGTGTGCGGCGGCTCGTGGAGGTGCGGGTGCGAGGGCGCGGGCGCGGGCCGCAGCAGCGCCGCCTGCTCGCCGCCCACCTGCGGCATCATCGGCAGCTGCTCCATGCTGTGCTGCAGCAGCGCGCTGTGCTGTAACCCTGGAATACAAGTACATTACATAACCAAACATTATTAAAATACATAAAAGGTAGTTGCGATCATGAATTAAGGTCCATTGTAATTTAAAATTTACTAAAAATAAACATGAACATTTCTTGAAGAATATTGGAAATTGATGTAATAAAGAAGCCCAGTAAAGTGGCTCCAGGACAGGAATTTTGTATTGAAATTGCTTGGTGCTTATTCAAAATAACAGTTAAAACATTATAGCGTTTGTGACGTGTACCTGAGTGCCAGTTACCTGATGGCGTCATCCCGCCATGCTGCAAGCCGATAGGCGTCATGCCACCATGTTGTAAACCAGCAGGTGTCATGCCACCGTGCTGCAGGCCAGCCGGCGTCAGACCACCGTGTTGCAGTCCCACCGGTGTCATGCCACCGTGTTGCAGACCCGCCGGCGTCATGCCACCGTGTTGCAAGCCCGCCGGTGTCATGCCACCATGGTCTAGACCACCTACGACAGTAATAATAAGGCATGTTATTATACGATATTTATATTAGTAAAATAATAACATAATCTAATAAAATAATGTACATACCCGGTGTCATTCCGCCGTGGTGGAGACCAGCCGGTGTTAACCCGCCGTGGACCAGTCCGCCCGGTGTCATTCCGCTGTCTAGGCCTAACCCTGGTGTCATGCCACCAGGAGTCATACCTGGATTTATTGGAATAAAACTTCATAAGGCACAAAAACTACATTTTAAAACATTCCATGCCACTAGCCAGGCAAGGCATGGAATATATTAGTCAATAGATATCTGCAATATTATCATATTTCATAATAAAAAGGAGAAAAGAATGAGCTTTGATAGTGTTCAACTAGATCTAGAAATCTATTTCAGATCATCTAACTTAGCTTGAACTTTCTTGTTACTAATAACACTAACTTTTTTGTGTATGACATGCAATACTATTATTATAATCACGAAAGTTTGGATGATAAATGTATCTCAATGTTACCAAAAATACAGAACATTTTCTAATAACAAATGAGATACGTTTCATTTGTTTTTTTTTTTTAATTCTGCTTGAGGAAGTCGCGGGTAAAATATAGTATTACATAAGAATGAGTGTAACTGACCACCATGGTGCAGTCCAGCAGGTGTCATGCCACCTGCTCCTAGCCCCAGGTCCATGGGCTGTGTGTCACCATGCTGCAGACCAGCAGGTGTCATATAGCCGTGTTGAACTCCACCTACACAACAAATATTAAGAATCACATACAAGGATATTGTCAATTTTTGACCTAGACACCTGCTAGTTTTTAGAGTTACCGGTAAACAAAAAAATTGCCAACTTCTTTCGAAATTCCTCCATTTTGAAAACCAAACTTCCATAGAAATTTATATCAAAATCAAATTTTGAAATCATAATCACTGGTTAAAATGACACTTTCAGATATATTGTTAATTCATAAAATTATCAACTGCCATATTATCCTTATAGGTCTATAGAACAAGATATAAGGACATTAAACAAATAATAACACACTAACTGTAGTTCATCAGGGATTGAAATAAGGCCGCTGACACTTTTCCTGATCAGACGGAAACGGCATTTTCACTAGAAATTAATATTTTAAAATTGTTTGTTACCGGGTGTCATAGATCCATGTTGCAATCCGCCCGGTGTTAACCCGCCTTGTAGTAATGTACCGGGTGTTAATGGCCCAGGTGTCAATGGCGGGCCTAACGTGCTCAGCATGCCGCCTGCAAATCAAATATAAAATAATCCACAACTTTCACAGGATTTTTTTTTAAACTTAATTAGGGCAGTAAAAATAGCTAAATTGTAAAAATCAGGACATTTTTGAACAGAAAAGTGACAGAATTATGTAAGCATATGATCAAACAAGAATATCTGGGTCATTGGGTTGTTACATTAATAGTACATATAAAGTTTGGATGAATCTTTGTTACTGCGTCTCTCCAAAATGGCTACTTAAGCCATTTTATTTACTTGCCAAGATTACTTAAATCTTCTTGGAATTGGGCACACATATAGAACATAGAAAAAACACATAGGCTACGTACTAACGGGCGTATAGAGAAAGGTCACTTATATATGGAACAGTATCTTAAATGATAAGGCCACACTTTAATTGCAAATTCAATCAGATGTGTGTTCAAGTTGTAATTCAGTAATTGGCCGTAAGTTTTTTATTTCTACACACTGCTAGTAATAAATACAGTATTACAGGGGTTTTTATTATTTAGCTTATATTAATAGGTTAATAAGGCGTAAATGATGGCAACATACCCGGCGTTTGCGGCGCGTCTTCATCGATTCGCGACTGTGGCGAATGTGGCGATTGTGGCGAATGCGGCTCGGGCGCGCGCTCCACTGTCACCATTGGTTAATGTGCGATTACATGCGTGCCATTGTTAAATTGTTAATTATACGACCAAATTATTTGTAATTATTGGTTTATGCCGATATGTCCAAATACAGTCATCTCTTTCATTCGTCATTAAAAAATTGAGATAACTATTTCTCTGTACTGTTTTTAGGCACATAAGGTAAGTTATTTTATTTTCCATTCAATTTTTGCTTTACAGATAATTTGGTCCAATATGTACAGTGATAGTATATGACTTCATAATATTTTGTATGTCGATGTTGTTGTTTTGTTGGTTTTAATACATGAAAATTGATTTAAAATGATAGATTCTTAGATTATTATATTCCTAGAAGCAAATGCTCATCACCTGATGTTAGTGTGAATAATGCATTATGAATAGCGTAGCAGTAAATATATGTTGTTAAGTACATACAATTTTTAGTACATACCGACTGAAGGCTCGTATTCTTGAGGCACCGGCGTAGGAGGCTCCAAGTCTGCACTCGGCCCCGGCGTGTCCGGGGGTTGTATTGACTGAAACATTTGTAAAAAATATTATTATATTATAACGGGTTATAAGCACAAAGGAATTTCAAAAATGTTGACCATGGTGATAATTTTGTGGAAAATAATTCAATTTTCAACTTCGTTCATATCGCTAATGCGTGAAGTAAGACTAAAACAAGGTTAAAAAAAGGCTTTTCCGGTTAAAAATTAACGTTTTTCTATATATTACCTCTTCGTGTCTTCGTTTGCGACCAGCACGTCGTACTGGCTCTGGGTCCGGCGAGCGCGCGGCCGCCTCCGCCTCCTCCTGCTCACTGCGCTTCGTCATATTACGCTCGTATCTCTGAAATTAATAAATATTTAAAATTACAATTCTTGATATATTAAAAAGCATTCATAATTAACATAAGAAATATCTATATAACCTATTCAACTCTTTTTACAATCAAATTATGATATAATAGCTGTTGCTCACGATTTCGTCCGTGCGGATTTAAAAAACAAATTAGTTTATGTGTTCTTCCAGACTTTGTTCTACATCTGTGTAAAATTTCATTGAATTTCGTTGAGATGACCTTCTAATAAACATCCATCCATCTAGTTAAAATTTCGCAATACAATAAGTATGAAGAAAAAATTTAGCTACACGTACAATATAACTTAAAAAAGGTTTGTGCGACAGAGATATCGCTCTACAAAATTAAAAGCTGTCTCTTTAAAGATACGATGATACCTTGAATAATATCTTGGAGGGTATCGGCTTGGAGGGCGATATGAACAGTTTCTCTACTCCGCCCGACTCCTTCCAGTGCATGAGGCGGCGCGTGGGCGGCGCCAGGTCCAGCGTCGTCAGGATGTCTGATGTGTTGCTGAGCTGGTTCTTCATCTCCTCGCCAGATATATTCTTCACTTCGTCCACGATCAGCTTCCTTTTCCGTTTAGTTTTCGTTATTCCTGGAAAAAAAAGAAGGTATATTAAAGTACTCTCCGGCGAGTACAACAAAAAACAATAATTCAAAATTAATTTACTTAATCATCTGAGTTTGGTTCAAATATAAAATTATTTTTTGGAAGTTTAGAAAAGTCATAAAGTGAAGAAACAAACTAAATACCGTGAATTTACTTAATAATAACAAAAAAATGTAACAACAACATACATCTGCTACTTTAAGAAAAACTCAAAAACCATGGGATAGTTTTTTTTTAAAGTGGGACCAAACGGCAGTTATTCCGCTTCAAATAAAAAAAGAAACACAAAGATCGGATCATAAATCGCAGAGCAATCGATGCACATGCATATAAAAGATCAAATTGAGAACCTCCTCATATGAAGTTAATGTGACTTGTACCTTTAAGTACCGTAGTATCAACTGGAGCCAATGCGAAGGATTCCTCATCATTGTTGAGCAGCGTGGTGGTGTCCAGCGCCGGCGCAGGAGTCGGCGCCTTCACTGGCTCCTCCACACCTGCCTCCGGCCCATCCACATCCTGGAAAAGTAACACGATTTTTTTTTTAAATTCTGATGTTTTTTACAGTATACTATGAAGTTTTTGGGTATAGACTATAGACCGACAAGAATACATCATCTGTGGACATAAGTCAAACTAAACTATGACAGCTATCCTTGTCAATGTCAAAAATGCTGTCACAAGAATCTTTTCATACTGTAGCTTGGGTTTTTCATATTTTCTGACAGAACCGATAGCATTGTCTTTCTCACTAGATATCCTAGTTTGGGTATAAAATGTAATGTTACCATGGGCCTGACCGAGGGTGGTCTGGGCGCTGCTGGTGGAGGCATGAGGTCCGCTTCATCTGTGTCCATGTGCCGCGGAGTGCCGGCCTCATGCGGAGGCGACCCACCCCAGCTGAAATGATACATTATTCATCTGGAGTGATTCTTATTGTGAATTTTTAATTAACAAATATAGGTAGGAACTGGATTTATTAAAAAAAAAATTTAATCTCACTAATTCGGACAATCTGATACCCATTTAATTTTACAAATAAGCTAAAGCAAACATAGAAATCTAATCTTATAAAGAGGACAGATTTGTATTTTGGATTTTTGTTCATATCAAAATAAATGAAAACCTACTGGGCTGATTTTTAAAATTCCTTTACCATTAAAAATCTACATTATCCCTGGGTAACATGGCAATATTTTGTCAATTTTTCAATTCCACACGGAGGAAGTCGCGAGCATTATCTAGTGATCTACATTTTACCTGTGCTGTGGAGAATTTCCCGCATCGTAGTGGTCTGCCATATCATCGTCCGAGTCATGTGCGTCTGCCGCGCCCGGCTCGCCCTCGCCCGCGCCGCGCTCGCCCGCTGCCTCTATCTCCGCCTTCACATAACATAACACTTTTAGACAATATTTCTAGCACAAATGTATACAATACCATCACATAGAATATAGGCGGTAAATGGAGGCTATTCGGCCTACAGTCTGATCAGCATGTATGCCGAAGATCTAATTCAAAAGTTATTTCCCTTCCCATTAAGGATGGGAGGGTAAGTGTATTAAACGATAGAAAAGGGAAATATCCTCTGTCAGTGCATCCCCTCCTCCGTCAATTAAAAGTAGGAAACGCACCTGAAATTGCGAATATTTAAGTGCAGCGATGGCTTCGCTTGCTCGTTTGGCAGGTTTTTACATGTATCCACAAGCAGTTTCACCTCATTTAGGAGGTTTGCAATCGTTTTGCAAAGGCGTTTTTTCGTAATAAAAAGTATAATACCTGCAGAGAGTGTGTCTGCGCGGAGGTGCCGGGTATGCCGGCGGCGGCGCCTGCGCCTGAGCTGCCCGCAGTCACGTCGCCAAACAGGTCGCCCTCGAATAAACCTCCCGCGTCTTAAATCGTAAATTACATTCATAAAACACTTTTTACTAAATTTCTAAGGAATAAAAATTTCGAATACAATCGTCACTTTTCAACAAGAAATATATTAGTCAGTAACTAACGTCCAAAATCGGGTACATCAGCGATGTTGCCGCCGAAGCCGTCATCGATATGCGCGGGCGCAGGTTCGAGTCGCGGCGTGGCGCGCGGCGCGCTCGGCCCCGCCTCCTTGCCACCCAGCTCCAGCGAAGAACCATCCGCGAACAACAAGTTACTCTACAAGGGACAACAGAATACATCACCCATTTATATAAACACCACCATAATACATAATATTTAAAAAAAAAACTTTAATAATTTCCCCTTCGGGCAGGGGACTGGTGTCCAGACTAGGGTGGCGTCCTGTGTGATAGATCACCAGCTATTTGAAATAGCTTTCTCCATTAACTTTTCTATCATCCATTCATTTAAAAACCACCATAGTACATAATCAAAGATTTATAGCTTTATGTATATACATTGAATTTATTTGTATCACAATTTCCTTAGAAAGAAAGTACAAATCTTTTGCTTCACACAATACCACATAAAACAATTTGAAATAAAACTTATTTCACTGTTTGTATTTCATATTATTTTAGTCAGATAACTAAATCCACACCAAGAATACTTAAAATTTATGAATAAAATATTAGTGATTCTAAAATCCATAAAATTAGTTTAATTTAGTTTAAATAACAATACAATAAATTATATTAGTATGGATTTATAATAACATTGCTCGCGACTTTGTCCACTCAGCGATAATGTAGCTTTCTATGGTGGATAAATATTTGAAATCCACCCAGTAGTTTTTGAGTTATTTAAAATAGATACAAAAAAACAAATCTTTCCTCTTTATAATATTAGTATATATTACCTGTTCCAAACCACCTCCATTGCCGATAGCTTCTCTCATAATATCAGGATTATCAGTATCAAATCCCATATCTCCAAAACCATCATCATGGGTTACAAGATTCAGAGAACCGTAATCTTCCCTCATCGTGATCTCTTCAGCTCTCGACTGGTTCAACGAGAACTGAGCCTCAATGTCCACTTCACTGGATGGTGAACAAAAATGATTACATTCAAACATTACCTAAACGACATAATACATTTACATGTATTATTTCAGTGTACAAAAATTAATTAATATGCCTGCTTGTATTATAGCACAACAATGGAATAGTAAATAAAATTATAATCCAACTTATTGCTTATCTAATAGTAGCAATAATATTATAAGGATTGATTTTTTGTACAATTTTTTTTAAATCAATATACATTTGTCTGAATTATGTTTTATTTACTGAATGTGATAAGCAATGCTTAATTAAGAAATACTTGCAAATGCATGGAATAACTTACTTAAGTTCAGGCATTGCAGTGTCAAAGTCGTGGAAGACCTCGGGTAATGTGATTGCATTCATGGCAGCCTCTCGGTGCTCCTCTGGCAAGTCCACCATACCAGGCCTGAAGGCCATCTGGAGTATTTGATGATGACATGATTGCATAAGATTCCTACTATTTGATTACCAGTACAGATAATATGTAAACAATCAATAAAATAAAATTGTTCAACCTTGTGCAGAGAATGCTTTTATGGAAATTTATGTTGTATGTATGGACGAGGTACTTATTGTCATACTAAAATTATCTTTTAATCTTGTTCTTTAGAACACATTTAATTTGATAGATAATAGTTTTTCTTGGGTACCAAATACTTGTTTGAACACTTGAGAAAATGCTACAATTATCCACAAAACAGTTTTGTTGTTGATAACTGTTAGTGTATTTTATATTTGTGCCATACATGTAACTACTGTTTTGTTGTTATACCTATCCAATATTTACCCTTCAAAGTCAAAAGGTCTCACCTTGATCTTAACAAAGGCTTCATTACAGTCTTGAAGTAAATATTTTGCTTTTCTGGAATAAATTCTGACGACTCCAAGCAACAGATGGCCTGATGTCCGTAAGGCCATTTTGACCTTTGGTTTAAGGATTCCATCGACAGACTTCTCAATATTCGTTTCAAAAACATGAGCCTTAGTTAACTTTTTGTCCCAGTGTGCCGCCAGCCAAATCTTGGCCAGAGGGCCTTTTTTGGCCAGCACAAAATGTGCGTAAAACATTTTTGTAATTCACCTGATACAAGTTCTTACATTAACCTAGGTCTGAAATAAACAATATAGACATTACTGACACTAATTCAAATTAAAAACATGTGGGTATTTATATTATTACATGAAAGGAAGTCAGAAAATAATTAACGACATCAATTTGGCGCCTATTCTGGTACTGTACACATTTAGGTTTTTTCGACATAATTTCATCAAAACAGAATCACATCATTTATTTAATAAACTTCATTGTAAAAATATTCACAGTTTAAACGTTTTACCTAGTTATTATTCAAGAATTACAAAAATCACCTTTCACACACAACGTAAACATGACAACAATTACGCCTTCAAGATGGCGGCAGCATACTATAAAAATTGCTTAACCGTTGTTTTCGTCCGAAAATTATAACGAACATTTTTTAATTTTTCAATTAAAACTTTAATAATGTTAATTTAGGACAATTAAAAAATGTTGTAATTATTGTTTATTTACACTTTTCATGTTTTTATGTAACGTACGAATTTAAAAAATAATTTTTCTACCAAAAAATCTCTATGGATGATTAAATGTTGCAACAGCGCAAAAAGAGAATTTGTCATGTCGGAGAAAAATAAGTGGAGATTATACCTACAGGTTGTGTGAATTATTTTAGCCTTGCTAACTTACGTAATTCTATGATTTAATTTAAATCCAATCATGACAAAACGCAGCTTAAGCTTCACTTTAGATTGTACAATTTGAAAACTTTTAAGCGGCAACACCAAAATTGGTTTTGTTGTCAGTGGTTTAATTTTGCAACAAATTCGACATCCGTTTAGTTTTCTGTTATTCTTTTCCGGTTTACCTGTGGAGTGTGTGAGACGTATGTGTAAATTAAATCTTTAATTTCTCTAGTAATCCAAGTGTATTTTTAACTCTTGATACACAGTTTTACAAAGTACAATGTTTAGTAATTTAGTGCTCTCGTATTTCGTTAAATATGTTTCATATAATTTATCTCATTACAGTTTTATTAATCAAAGCATGTCATTCCTGGCGGGTCTCAAATCGCTCTATTTGTGGCCAGACCGATGATGTGACTTCTGATCAATTGGTATTGATTTTGTTGCTAGGTCTGCCACAGGCTTCCCAAGATGGGTGCGTACAGATATATTCAGGAGCTGTACCGAAAAAAATTGAGCGATGTTATGCGTTTTCTATTGCGTGTAAGAGTATGGCAGTATCGCCAACTTACTCGTATGCATCGTGCTCCTAGGCCTACAAGGCCCGACAAAGCTAGGAGACTTGGTTACCGTGCCAAGCAAGGTGAGTTATCAATTGCTCTCTGTGATTTTCGTTACCGACTTATTACATTGCGTAGTGTACTAGTCATGTTTTAAATGTTTGTAGGTTATGTGATCTTCAGAATTCGCGTGCGCCGTGGTGGCCGCAAACGCCCAGTTGCCAAGGGTGCAACCTACGGCAAACCCAAGAGCCACGGTGTCAACCAACTGAAACCTACACGCAACTTGCAGTCTATTGCCGAGGTAACGTGTTCTTGTAACAATCGGCTTTGACTTAAATTTCAGTTTAGTGTGATTATAATAGCATTTTTTATTGTTATGCAGGAAATAATAAAATTTGTTTGCTTACAGGAGCGTGTTGGCCGCCGTTGCGGAGGCTTGAGAGTGTTGAACTCTTACTGGGTCGCGCAAGATTCCTCCTACAAATACTATGAAGTTATCCTTGTTGATCCTTCACACAAGGTAATTTTATTTATTGCACATGTTCTGTCCTAAAAACTTTATTTTCCTACATTTATTAGTACCATGTGGCATTTTGAAGGTAGGTAGTACAAAAAGTATAAAACATAGGGATTTGTTTATAGACACAATTTATTTTAAATTTTACTGAATGCGTTGTATCTAGACTTCAAACATTTTAACAGATGTATATTACTTAAACCATGTGGACTTTTAAGTTTTAATTTTCTATGATGAGTTCAGTTGTCATGCACCAATCTGAAAGGTTTTGATGTAAAATCACCTACCATATTATCTGATTAATACAAAATACTACCAAAGAAAATATAACAATAGACACACAATAACTCTAGCAACATTTCAGGCTATCCGACGTGATCCCAAGATCAACTGGATAGTGAATGCGGTGCACAAGCATCGCGAGATGCGCGGTCTCACATCCGCTGGCAGGAGTTCTCGCGGTCTTGGCAAGGGGCACAGATTCTCGCAGACCAAGGGAGGTTCTCGCAAAGCCACCTGGATCCGCAGAAACACATTACAGCTGCACCGCAAGCGATAAACAAACTAAATACCATTTCTGGCTTGATGTTTGTTTTATTCAGACTGAGAGTATGAAGTGGGAATTAAATGTTTACTACCACAATTATTATTTATTTACTTAAATCCTATCATTTGTATTCAAGTCTTTGTAAGTATTAAATGTAATTTTATATTTATTTATGCTTTTAAATATGTGATTAAATGTTTTTCTTTTTTCAGTTGGTTTTAAAGTCTGAATTGGATTACGATTAAAAAGGTGAATATTTTATTCTTTTCCTAATGTAGTTTCCTTTTTCAGTGTTATTAGTACTTATGAATACTAGAAAAGAGTTTCTTATAATTAAAATGATGATAATGCATTTATGAATGCGCAAACCATGATTACCACCGCATTATTAACTTCCTTGGATGGCTGAACTAAATATTTTAAAAAAATATTTAATTTTTCATATAGGCTTCATAATAATTGTTTTCGTTTAATTTCAGGTCTTTCATCTTTATAGAAAACACAAATGGAGGTAATTATTATTTTTTTATAAGAATTGAATAATACACTAATAACCATCCAAATTATTTTCCTATTCTCTTATTAAATAGTTTTAATGAGGCTAAGTAATTTGGAGAGATAATTGTTCTCGTCTAGGTGAGGTTATTGTTATTTCTATTTTCAATAAACCTCAATCCGGCGAGCAACAAAATATTAATACAAAGTTTGTCAACTTAATTTTGGAGATTGTATCTCATGATTGAATTTTCTTTCACAGGCATGAAGACTTGCAGAATTGTTAAAGTTTTTTACGCTCAAGTCAAAGGAGTATGTAATAGATTTATTGACTGATTAAAAATAAATTTAATTTTTAAATGATGAATTTTTATTTTCGTACTTTACTGACTTCCCGAAATGGTTATACCAGCAGGAACTTTTGAATATGCCATAGTTCTTTTTACACTGCTTATGCAAATCTACCAATTGAGTTCGATTCCAGAAAGTCATTTAGATTTGAAGTAATGTAAAAGACCAAAGGTTTTTTTATATATAATATGCTTGTTGCTACAAATAATTTATTACTAAAGTAAGACATGAAGTTAATAGTTTATTCATAATTTTAGAATCTTAAAAATTACAATAAAAACTATGAGCCTAGAAAATTACAATACAAATACGATTATTATGGAACTTTATTTAATTCCTACAATGGAACTTACAACTAAAATTTTTAATAAATTTGAAACATTGCTCGTGGCGTAGAAAAAGCAGATATTTACAAATAATAAAGCATCTATGAAACTACATTACAGACATTTCTAATACACAAACCAGAGTGCTACAAGTCAGAAAATTAAATGTGCAAATAATTAAAAACATGCATTACAGATTAATATAGGTTTGCAAGACATAAACCTAAAAAACAATGTTTTTTTGATAATATTTACAAGACATTTTTCACAAACACGAGTGAAAGCATAATGACGTACGTCTAAATAAATAAGCGAATATAATAACCTCAAAGATAACTACTCCAATACAATAACCTCACAGTTTACAAACAGCGATGACGTCACAGAACCTTCGACACTACACACGTGTGACGTAGCAAGTATTCACTTTCTTGTTATTGTGACCGTATCGTATCAGATAATTTGAGAACAAATAAGCAGTTTATAGATATAGAAAGAGGTTAATTACATAAAAATCTTGCTCTAACGACCGAATACTAAAAGAACCTTAAACTTCGACAACGGTTAAAATTTTAGTGTAATTGGGAGTTTAAGCGTGGCCTTATCAAAGACGCTGTTTCAGTATTCGGCCGTTTCTTTATTATTATCACAATATGAACTGCATTTAATATAGTCGTATAACATTATTTCATCGTAAGAAACGTCAAGACATGTGAACGACATTCTAGAAATTAGTCCAAATACATTGGGGTAAACAGACAGCAATGTCTTATATGAATTAAGAAATATTATACATTTTTAAAATTCTCAGAGTAACTTTCTCCAGATTTCTATGTTTTTAATTTGTAGTCAAATTATATAATGTAACAATATATCTAGAGTTGCCTATTCTAGACATCTTAATTGATCAATGTTTTTGAAGTTTGCAGTAGAAACATATTTTTGGAATGTTCGGTAGCAATCTAATTTTTAATAATAAGCTTGATAAAGCTTTCTTATATTACATTTTTGTTTCTGAAATTTTGTTCGAACAAATAAAGTTTCTTTTATACCATTTAAGATTAAAGTTGAACAAAGAGTTATAATGAAATTGGTTTAAACAATATATACAACAATTGTAACAACAAAGAATTATAGAAAATGCCACTTTTATAATAACACGGTATTTACATTGAATAATAACAATGAAAATGTTTTTATTTCCGTCATTTTCGTTACAAACAATTATAACAGTTATTTTTAAATTAGATAGTACAGTGAGTAACAATTTAACAAGAATATTGATCAGCAATTAACCCATTATCAAGAAAAGTTAGTTTCCATTAGCCATTTTCAAAATATTTCGAATGGAACAAACAATAGTAAGATTGCAAAATAATTACAAACAAGACATATTCCATTTTATATTTAAATATTCATTAACAACAATATCGTACGTCGTTTGTAAATACGAGTCAAATCTCGCTTCATTTGTTGTAAATTACTGCTTGAATCATATTTGGTATAAATGATTCTTAGACGTTATCGTTGAATATTTAAAAAACAAAATTACCGCGAGATTAACTCCCCGTTTAGGTTACTATTAAACCGTCAAATTAATCGGCGTAACCTGTACAGTCGAGCGTCAAAGCGTCAAGAGCGTCGGTGACTCAGAGGTTTGAGCACTTGACTTGTAATCTACAGGTCCTGGGTTAGAATCCCGTCATGTACCAATGTGATTCTCGATTTTTCGAATTTCATATGTACATAATTTAACCGACGTTCTTACGGTGAAGGAAAACGTCGTAATGCAACCTGCACATATCGGAGAAGAAATTCAAAGATATGTGTCAAGTCAACCAACCCGCACTTGGCCAGCGTGGTTGACTAAGGCCTGGTCACACCTAAATTAAGGTAGGCTCCGAGCCCCTCAGTGGGGACGTATAGTGAGGTGGTGATGATGAACCTGTACAGTCAAGAAATTTAATTCATTTAAATATTGTACACCAACCTATAAGTTATGGTGATAGGTTGGCGTACAATATTCAAGCCCGTTATAATGATAAATTCGCCCAATTACAATATGTAGGAAATCAAGATCCACGAGAGTACAGTAGCGCAAATCCGCGGTGTCCCACTTACAGAAAAACTGTCTTATTCGAGACGAAACCCCGCTTCGTACAAATAACCAATTAGATAATACTTAGTTACGCAAACGACGGCATAATAAAAGCAATTAACCATGTACTGATAGACTTTTTTTCGTACTGGTATAATAAAAGTTGCGTCCTATTGTTTATTTTTCCATGTCGTACGAAATGTTTAAACGATTGTAACTTTCAAAGTGTAACACCACCAGATTCCTCGATTGTACAGTAAGCAAGATTTCAGAATGCCGTTCATGATGTGGGGGGGTTAGTTGGGGGGCAAGGGCCCGTCCTGGTTACGTCTCTCAACGTGGAAGGTGTCCGACAGGTAGAGGCCGAATATCGCCACGCTGTAGAACACAGTCAGACCGAACAGAGCCACGCTCGCGCTTGCAGTGAACATGTTAGAATACTCACATCTGGAGATAATTGAGAAATATTCCACATTAGTAATTTAACGACCCAAAAGTTATTAAATGCTTTTTATGCTAATACTAGCTGTTTCCGTGCGGCTTCATCCGCGTGAAATTATAAAAACTTTATTTCATGGTTTACATTTGTCAAATTCTCAATTGCAAATGTCAAAATACCAAATTACCTTACTATGGCAATCTTGCTTCCTTGATGTTGGCAGCAACTTATGGTCTCTTTCCCATATTAGGGTTTTTATTCAATTTATTTATGCCTTAAGTTTAATAGCGTGAAAATATGTAGCCGTTTTATTAAAAAAATATATCGTTATTGCTGACATTTTAGGCAACAAAGAAGTGTGTGTTTACTCTTTATTATGTTAGTATAGATATAGATAAGTATATAAGTATAGATAATAAAGCGTAAACACACACTACTTAGTTATGTAGGATGTCAGCAATCACAGTATATTTTTGAATAATCATTTTTTTAATATAATAAAAAAACCCACACTTACAACACGCTTTAGGCTATATATTTTTATTCTATTAAACTTGCGGAGTAAATAATTTGGAAAAAACCGTCATGCAGGAAAGGGACAAAAACTGTCAAGTTAACGGTAATTGTTATCTAATGTCAAGGGCCTTCGTTGTCATTTGTGCATTTAAATTTTTGCCATTGAAAATTTCCCAAATGTAAACAATAAAATAAAGTTTTGTATAATTGAATGCTATGAGGCCGCACGGGAACAGCTCGTCGTATAACATACCTGAAGAACCAGACGACAGTGAGTGCGATGGAGACGATGGTCATGAGAATGTTCTCCATGTCCCAGACGCGCTCCGCCTGCGGAGGCCGCGCGCCCCCCTCCGCCGCCGCGCCAGCACCCTCCTCCGTCGCGGCTCGTTGCTGGAAACACAGGACTTTTTTTAAACTATTTCTGGACAATGAGACCGTCTTTGTAACCAGTCACTCTGAGCATGTTAAACATTATTACAATGTTCAACTAAATATTATTACTATAGACAGTATTGTAACAAAATATTTTTTCCTTAAAAAAAATCATACTCTATACACGAAAGACGGAACAAACAACAAATTCTTGCTTTAATGGTAAAGGTTTTTGTTGTATAAAGCATTTGATTTTGACATTTGTAATTGAAAGTTTTATAAATGTAAACAATAAAATGTTAGTTTGGAAAGGGCACCCGCTCGCTTTTTAGAGCCGCGATATTAAGAGTGCAAGTTGCCGTAATAATCGCCAAACTTGGAAAGAAGGCACTTTAATTAGAAACAATAAAATAAAGTTTTTATGTGATGTAACATGTGAACAGGTTAGTATACCTGTGTGTTGTTCCTGTTGGGGTGCACGAGGCAGTGCACGACGGCGCGGTGGTGCAGGCCGCACGCCTCCAGCGTGGCCGCCTCCTCCAGCAGCACGCGCCCGTTGAAGATCAGGCGCACTCGGCTCTCCGCCGACAACTCCGCTGAGAAATGCCGCCTGACACACACAGACAACACCTTCAACCATCCAGTTATATTGTACAACCATAGGCATACTATTGTTTATGCTAAAATCGAAATGTACCAAAAAATGTCTGGTGAAATACCTTTGGTCTTATAACAATATGACACTAACTTCCCTTTATTTTATAACTATTGCCCGCGATTTCAATCAGGCGGAATTAAAAAAAAACTTCTTTTATTAAAAATTGCAACAGCAAAAAAACTAAAAACAGAAAGTGTTCTTCCCAGACTATGATCTACATCTGTGCTAAATTACATCGAGATCTCTTAAGTAGTTTTGAAGATACTTGTAGCAAACCTCCATCTATCCACACTTTTGCAATGTTCTTGCAAAAATACTAATTATAGCAGTTAATTTTCGATGTTTAATGAATTTTATGCTTTGGATATAAATATCGTAATCAGCTCAGAAAGCAAGTTTAGCTTACAATGTGATCAAAAAAAATTATTACGTCTGAAAAACTTACCATTTGAAATCCTTTAACAGTTCATCAAGGCTACCTTCAACCTCTTTTAAAGTATCGTTCAAATACTTTAACTTGATAAGTATTTTTCTTCTATCTCTTTCTGCAATTACATTATCTGCAGTAGCATTTTCACTGCCTTCATCCACACCAGTTGCGTTCTCACTATCATTTTCTGCAGCAACATGATCACTTGCATCCACTGCAGTTATATTTTCCGCAGCATCATTCACTGCAGTCACATTTTCATCCTGGGGCGACGATTCATTCGAACTACTTGAGGAATCTTCGTTTTTCTCTGTAGCATTTGTACTTGTACTGCCTGAAACAAATTATTGCATTCATTTAGCATAAAACGAAATAACTGCTATCTTATGGACCTCTGCAATATAAAAACTAACCACCACATTGATTACAAAAGTCCATATCATTATTTCCTTCAGCCTCCATTGCACTGATAATGCTATTCATTTCTGCTATCTGAGCATTACTCGCCGGCTCTGTCTCTTCCTGAGTCTCCGTTTCTTGTTCTTGAGTCTCAACAGGTCGTTGTGTATTATTGGAAGTTGCTATAAACAATTAATAAGCATTAGTATGTAGATTGTACTTAATCTTTTAATTGTTATTTACTAGTCCCTCAGTCTACACTTTATTGTATAAATCTACAGAAAGCCCTTAGGGACAAGTAAGCTCTAAATGTTGCAGTAAATCAACTATAGTCCAATTCAATATATATAATGTATTATATTACGTCACTGGCTGACAATGTCATTTATCTATGGATTTATTTTGGAATACTTTAGTGTTCATTAACTCTGTGATTAAAGCTTTATATTGGTAAAATTTTTAAGATAGGTTATTTATACTTCATTTCTAGTGAATTCAACTATAGTTACATTTGGAATATTGGAGTTCGATTTTTAATTGCTTTTATTCAATTAGGTAAACTACATTGTAAGCCAATGATTATTAAAACTATCAAAAGTGATTGGTGAATAATTGACTTAACAATCACTAACATGATGCTTACAGATTACAATATAAAATGAAAGTTCATTTATTTACGTATTTCCTTTTTGATAATATTTTATAGAAACTATGACAATATGAGTAATGTATATGTATATTGCATTGCCCATCCATATAAGCAAACTGTACATGTTTATTGGACTCCCACATAAGCCGGATAAAAGCAATTTATTGGATATTTATAATTATTGTGCGAGAATGCAAATGATTAATAAATATAATGAATAAACCATTAAAGCATCGATATTATTGTTATAAAACCTTGCCATGTGATATCAGTTATTTACATAAATTGGTCATATTTCATTTGATACAGTCAAGGAAATCTTAAATACGTTATGAAAGCAAACCTAGGGTTTAAAATATTAGAACACTGGCTTAATGATCTATGGAAATATTATTTAGGTTTGGTCCATACATAGCAAGCGCTCGGTGCTTACGCTATATACACGTTAAGTTTATATTGTAAACATTTCTATGCAAAAAACAAACTACAAGGTAGTTTCGACCTTCACTGTAGATAAAAACTTTTGTCACTTTAAATGGTAATGTGCGAGTCCATGAGAAAGTACATTCTTTGTTTTAAATTTTCAACTGCTTTCGTATGAACGGGCATGGCAATTTGCTAGCAATAAAACTTACAATCAATATTCCTATAGAAATGCAAGCGGTTATTGTCGAGTACAGCCATGTCCGCATCAATGATACTATCCATTTCCAGCAAAGGTATGACTCTGGAGAAACCTCTGCGGGAGTCGACCAATGAGCTCCGAGCACTTGATGCTGTATGAATACAATGAAGGATTGTTAGTTATGTGTATTCGCCACACGCGTTTTCAACTATACCGACATAATATCAAAGTTTAACACAACTTTCTAATACAAATGATGGTTAGCCTATATGCATATAGGATCAAAACCGTTATGAAAGACTCATGTAGACTACAAAATATTCAAGGTGCAGAATATGCCACCGCATTTGGGTAGCCGTATGGTACCGTCGGTTATTCTGACGGTATTCGGCATTCCATCTTAAAAGTCATTTGAACGTTTTGTACAGATTGCGACAACACGTAACAACACGACGCAGCATTTAAAGGCAAAAAGAAACTCGTAAGGAAAGAAGCAATTATTCTGTAAGTAGAATACCGCGAATTTATACGACTGTACCCCACCCATATCCTTTTAGGTTATGTATACCTAAAATTATGTTATGTACAGAGTCCTGAGTGAAATTACGAGCCGCCATAACGCTTGTATGATATACAAGACTGTACAGACATAAAAAAATACAGGACAACTAGCGAGTATTTATTCATCAACTTGCCCTTATCCCTTACGGAGGGTCGGCACAGTATGTGCTACTCTTCCATACAGTTCTATCAGC
>LD688974.1:1845913-1875458 GCA_003118335.3 Papilio memnon | reverse complement strand
CGGAGCACTCGCCGCGCCGCTACCGGAAGAGAAAGCCCAGCATCCCCATCAAGGACATGATCCGAGCGCTGGAGGGCTCGCAGCAGCTGAAGCCGACTCGTCGCGGCCGCCCTCCCAAACGCAGGGAGAGCGCCGTCTCCTCCGTGTGCAGCGTGGACGAGACCTCCTCCTCCGCCTCCACACACGAGCTGCGCTACAGGGAGCTCAGAGACAAAAACAATGAAGCATCCAAAAGATCTAGAATGAATAGGAAGTTAAAGGAATTACAAATGGAGCAGCTGGCGATAGAATTGGAGGAGAAAAATAAGAAATTAAGGGTCAGAGCTGAGATCCTGGAAGAGATGACGAAGAAGATCCGCGCCGACTTCATGGCGGCGGTGTCGCAGAACCGGCTGAACAGTTAAAGCTGACGGACGTCTCGGCCTGATGAGATTACATGCAATTTATTTGTATAAATCTATATTCGGAGATAATGCCTGGCGCGTTTCGGATGCTTTAATATTTAGCGGTAATTCCGTGATTTCTGTGAATATGGGTTGTACATTCACAATCTACGTATCTTTTTGTTTGCTTCATTGCTTAACATAATAACCTTTACCCGGATGTGACAAAAAGACGAGTCTTCAGACAAGACAAACGTCTTCACGTATGACACGACGATGTCTTCTACATTGTAGTCTAACATAAGACTATAACAACAAGAAAATATATTTCTTAAGATTTTAAATATGTAAGATTGAATTTAAAAAATACAAAAAAAAATCAACACTTAAAATATTATATTTTTAACAATTAAGTGTTGATCATTATTTTATGAATTTGTTAGTGTTTCGAGACTACCTCGAATTTAATATTAAGAACACATTTGATGTTAAAATCAAATTTACTTACATACATACTACAACTAAAATGATTTTTACTTAATGTTTTTAATTATATGCATTGGTTATTTTTTTCTCTAAATAATGCATGATATTTGATTGGTATAGCTTTGTATTTTTATGTTGTAATCAAAATAAATGATTTGAAATTGTTGATATTGCTGTTTCATTTATCTTGTTTCGTAAATCAGTATTTTTACACGACCTATATGTAATCTTAACGCGTAAGCACGACTAATTTTGTCAATTAATTCTTAGCGTACTGACGTAAATTTTTGTTTGGATTTCAGTTTTAAATGAAGTAATAATGTTAAAAATCATCTTCAGATTTTTGCTTAGACATTTTTCTTTATTTGCATGGATACAAAATCCTTGAATGACCGCGAGGTAGACGGTTCAAAACTCAAGGTCGAATCAAATACCCATACATACAAAGACCAAACAAAAGGTTTACAAACCTTTCAGATGAAACTTTTCGCGCCCGCTCCACGTGGAGCGGGCGCGAAAAGTTTACGCAAGAGCGATAGAGAAAGGTAATGTGCTAGTGTCCACACTTTATATAGTAGGCTTGGACCAGACATTAAAAAGTAAGAAGGATAAAATAAAATAATCTTTGGCTGTAAAAAGAGTAATTTATTTTAAAACTCGTAATGAGACAAATGTACCAAACAAAAATTTTTGAGATAATACAAAGAAAAATATGTCATGATTGACATTTTTAAATCAAAAAAATAATTTGTGACCAGGCCTCTACCTGTAACACATAGGTATCTTTAGTTCCGCTCGGCATTATTACAATCATAGAAAATAAATTTCATTAACAGATGGTGTTTAACAATTTTTGAATATAAACATAAATAATACAATTAAAATTCTAAATAATAATCTAAATCGACTAAATACTTTATAATAGATATATACTAAAATAAAAAAAAATGGTTTCCCTATTGTTGCATAATGGTATTGAATATTTAGCTGTATTGAGTCCAATGTGGCAGTCTACATATAGCACAAGTGTGTGTTGCGCTGCCGATCACAGACAGACAGACAGACGGAGTCACACAGCACCATTACCAAAAAACCTGTATGAGAACAATCATAGGAATTATCAGCATTTATCACGACCACATTCTTTTAGCCGTTCACAGGACATTAACAAACCCATAGAAAAATTTACACCATTTCAAGTCCACAAACAAAGCCCCAGCCTTTACACCGCTCTCTGGGAAAATTATTGCTTATTTCATCACTTTGTAGACCAATTAAGTCTTGAAAGTCAATAACATTAAAAATCTTTATTCACATTAAATATATCATCCAAGTTGGGGAGAGTTGTAAGCTATATTTTCATTAAACTTTGTAAAGTTCCTGTTGAGAGTCAGCGTAAAGGCTGGGGCGGGCTCGAGGCGGTGGCAACATACACAATATACACGCTATCACACCGCACTATAAACCGGGTCCTAGCACAGTCTAGTCCGTGTGCAAGTTCCGTGACACTACACCGATACTCGTTAATTTACACTTTACACAGAGTCAGGGCGCAGCGGGGCCACGCCGTGGGTTATTCCAACGCCACGTCCTCGGCCTCTTCAAGGTAGCTAAATTTATTTGAAGCCACAAAGTTCTGCAAAGATAAAGAAAATAGTACAGCAGGGTTTAGTAAGTAGACAAACATATAAAAGTTTCAACAAATAGATGTTTATTATATTAACAGATTAATGGAAGTAGGTTAAATTAGTTATTTTTTTTTTAAATTCTGCGCAGACAAGACAATAGACAATATTTGCAATATATTTCAGATAATCTTTCTGAAGAGATATTTATATTATAGATAGGATAGAACGTGTCTATATGGAGATATTGTCCACTCACCGGTTTCTCCTGTTCCTTCAGCTTGGGCAGTGGTTTCTCCTCCTTGTCGTCGTGCCTGTCGCGGCCATTCTGTTCGCGGTCTCCATCGCGGGTGTCGGGCGAGAGCTCTCTGCCTTCATTCCCGGGGCGCTCGTCGCGGTCTCCGGAATAATCCCGCTTGTCCCTGTCAGGGCTGTAGTCACGCCGGTCGCGGTTGTTATCCCTGTAGTCACGCGTGTCCTCTTTATTGTAGTCTCGCCTCTCGCCCGACTGCCGGCGCTCCCTGTTGTCTTTAGAATAGTCGCGTCTGTCCCTATCGTCCTTGGAGTAGTCGCGACGGTCTCTTTCTTTCGAGTAGTCGCGTCTCTCTCTTTCGTCCTTAGAGTAGTCGCGACGCTCTCTTTCTTTTGAGTAGTCGCGTCTCTCTCTTTCGTCCTTAGAGTAGTCGCGACGCTCTCTTTCTTTCGAGTAGTCGCGTCTCTCTCTATCATCCTTGGAGTAGTCGCGACGCTCTCTGTCTTTAGAGTAGTCGCGTCGGTCCCTGTTGTAGCTGCGAGAGTCTCTGCCGCGGTCCTCTGCTATTAAAAATGCACTTTGATTAAAACGACTTAGATTTTAATGATTATATGAAACTTTATTTACATTTATTGTATGAAATTTTCCTCAAATGAATTATTGTTTGATAACTCACCTCGTCTGCCGCCGCCTCGTCGGTCACCGGAATGGTCATTCTAAAAAAAAAACAAACATTAATCTTATTTCTTATTAATGAATGGATGTCAGAAGTTAATTCTCCAGAATCAATTTGGATGAAATTGTACATAGATATAGAACTTACTTAGTTTTATAAATTCCGGCAAAAGCTATCAAGATAAACATACCCTTCTACCCCAACGTTCCTTTTCCTCAACAGCACGTCTCGCTTCCTCCTCTTGTTTGCGAAGACGTTCTTCAATCTCACGTTCTCTATGTTACAAAAATGTACCTATTAATTGTAGTTCATATATTTATATATACGTTTATGTATTGTTATATATTTGTCGGTATATAGCGACCACATCATGCATGTGGCTTGATGAGGTGTCTTAGTAACCTTTAATCTAGCACAAATAGAGTCAAAACTCGCAATAATATCGATATGGGAAACGACAAAATTGTTTAATGTGCACCTGGAATAACATTTAAACGAATTACAAATTTGTACTATCTTCAAATTTCCACACCTTTCCCTGAAGAATATTAAATATATGCAAACATTTGTTTAACCATAAATATGTTACCTTTTATTACCCAATTAACAAATAGGGCAATGTTTTCCGCAAATATGTAACTTTGTTTTTGTATGTATGTAAATTCTATGGTGACGGCCTACAGTCTAAACAACTGCACCGATTTTAACAGGTGTCATTCGATTCGTCTTCATCTCCAGAGTGTCATATATTACTTCACCTACAGTCAACGTGAGAAATAGAATTCTAAAATACAGTGACCAAAGAGAGCTCGAATCCCACTCGTCATGACTTTTTCATTTCTTTTTTTCGTAGAGTATATAATCAGGTATTTAGTTATTAAAAATTACTCGCGACTTCGCCCGCGTCAAATTAAAAAATAATGCCTATGTTACTCATAGATAACGTAGCTAAAAAGCTCGTTTTAGTCGTGAAAGAATTTTTGAAATCGGCTCGGTAGTTTATGAGTTATTTCAATACATACAAAAATACAAATCTTTCCTTTTTATAATATTATACTAATATTAGTATAGATGTTATTAAAGATTACTTCTACGTAAAGACTTACTTAGCAGCGGTATCGACAGGCTTAGCGGCTCCGAACACCTTCTCAGCTGGTACAGGCTTGGACTTGTCCTCCGTGCCCTCCGCAGCCCGCGGCGGCTCCGTCTCCAGCGGCACCGTGCGCGGGAGAAGGTTCAGCTTCGGACGCTCGCGGGGTTTACTTTCTGGTAATTATTCAACGATGGTCAGTCAGAGCAATAACATCTTCACACCAATGGGCCACAATATAACAACCACATACAAGACATGTGGCAATGTGGAAGCAATTCCGTTTAAAGTAGTATGTTAAGTGTACATATATGAGAATTTTAGTTCTCTTTCTCCCTTTCCTTACAAGTTAAGTATAGAAGGAAAAGTGAATTTGACAGTGAAACTCATAGGGAGGAGAAATACCCTATTTCTGTACATCCCTTCTGTCTTCTCTTCGTCTAAGTTGTCTAATGTCTATAAGCTAATTAAAATTTCCTTATATCAAAAAAAAGTTGTTAATTTACCTTCTCTGGGCGGAGGATCTCGGTCGCGGTCACCAAATCCTCTTCCACCGAAACCTCGGCCTTCGCGACTTCTGTAATGAATATAAACTTGTTATTGTTTTAATAAACTAAATAAACATGTGGTAAGTGGAATATTTATGATGTAATACATACCCGTAACCTTCTCTATCAGATCGGAAGCCCCCTTCGCGGGCACCGAAGCCACCGCGCTCGCCATCGCGGCTGAAGCCTCCACCCCCGCCGCGCTCTCTACCACTGAAAAATACATTTCTTTTGTAAAAACTTTCTATAGCATTATTTTTTTATATCTTCATTAAATTTAGTAGCAATTAAATTCAAAATCAAATTACTGTTACAAAAATGGAATTCTCGTTGGGCCGATTGGAAAAAATCCTAACAAAGATTTCGTGCTTAATTTCAATCCAAGTTGTAAATATGCCAATGGTTCTTCATAAGCATATTGTTATATTGAAATAACATACCCTTCGCCATAACGATCGCGGCCATAGGAGTCCCGACCGCCGTACAAAGTCCTAGCGGGTTCAGCGGGTGCCTGTCGCTCGCCGTCGCGCCATCCACCCGGCTTGTTATCTACACTGGCTGCAAACATGCTAATACATCAATAAACTTTCATATTAAATTCAATGCGAAAATGTAGAATTCAAAGTGTTACTCAGTAAGTAAAAGGTGCGAGCTAAAGACTAGTCTGAATCGAGTTACAGCATCGCTGTGTCACAAATCGATCTAAAATAGCTGGTCACAGAGGAACTTTCAACGGCACTAAGGGCTATGTCTCGTCCTAGGAGTCCTAAACTAGCCCTAGACCTATGTTTCTGGTGCCTCTGCCATTGCTCTAAGCAATGCTCCCTTCTAGAAGAGTGGGGAAAACAACTAACGACCTTTACTCAGACCTTCCCGAGACAAAATGAGCAATTTGGATCATTGAATTTAAATACTAATTTATCATTATAAAAATGTATATATAGTTATGTAATACAATACAGTAAATTATTTAATATACTATTGTCATAGTACATAAATATATTTTAATAAATATGTATATCAATGATCGCTATACTCAGTATGTGTGTCCCAAGTGCGACATTTTAGCTCACTCCATATTTTACTTTACATCATCATAGTAACACTGAAGTATTTAATAAGCTTTTCTAATAAGAACACAGTCAACTATGTAGTACTTAAATTAAATTGTGTCAGTTTAAGAGCATATTATGTCACATGAATGGAATAATCTCTTATGAGACCTATCTAAAATCTATGTGCATAGTAAAATTCAATAGAAGTGAGAAACTATAATCAACCAATCTAAACAATACTTTAAATGCCATAATTACAAATGACAGCCTACCAATGATATGTGTTAATATGATTTTTCATTTCTATTGAATTCTACCATGCAATATATTATGAGTATAAATGTCGGAACTTACAGTCCCGTTCGCGATCTCGTTCCCTGTCGCGCTCCATGGGGCGTGCGCGTGCCTGCTGCTCGGGCTGCGCGCGCGGCCCCGAGCGCCAGTCGCCCATCGTGCGCTCCGGGTCGTAATCCCTGCATCACATGTTACTTCATAGAAATTTATACAAAGAACAAACATTTTCTCAACAATAATTTTCACCTTGAAGAAAACAATACACATTTTTTTCATCCATACCTTTTGTAGTAATATCAGCTTTGTTTACCTGCTTTTATCTGTACCTTTTCATTTGAGTTAGTTTATACAAAAATGCAAGTTAGGGGTCTTTTAACATAGTTTAATGTACAAACCTATCGCGATCAGATCTGCCACTTCTTCCCATGCGACGATCGTTATCATTGTTGGAAACTTCTATTCTTATTCTTCTACCGCCAACTGTCTGTACAACGAAATAATAGTTGTCAAAACTTATTAATAAAAATGTGAAAGTTTAGATATGGATAAATATGAGGCTACTAAGGTTTTTAATTCCTCGCGAAGTCAGGGGCCAAAGCTAGTATTCAATAAAATTTCCTTCCTTTATTAATATTATAAGATATTGGCATGGTAAATATTTACAAATGGAATTCTACTTGTCTATTATTTTCTAAACATCATGACTACATAAACACAGTCATTGTAAAAGAAAACAATTCAATTATAATCTACACTAAATAAAATGCTAAGCAATGTAATATAACCGTACAATTACAGCAATATAAAGTAAATTAATATTAGAAAATGTACATAATGGTCTAAAGATTGTTTCAAGTTAAATATTAACTCATTAACATATTCTATGCCTCTATAATTTAGTATGTAAGTTGACTTTGCAAGGCAAGTTGATGGCATTGAATGCAAAGTGAGCATAATGTTACTTACCAGATCTTCAATGTTCATTGCACTAACAAGACTCTCTCTGTCTTCAAAATCCACATATCCATATCCTTTTAGTCGACCACCCTCTCTAGGTAGTCTCAGATTAGTGATCTAAAACAAATGTTTATTATTTACTATGACATGGGTTTTCCCTGCTGAACAGTTTATTAAGAAGAGGGAAACCAGTAGACTATAAATTCATTGTTATTAATATATATATAATTAGGTAATTGACAAATCTTAACATCATATATTAGACATTGAATAGCCTGTGACAAATAAAACTTTTCTTTCCACGACTTTTCATTCTTTATACAGGATTATAATATAAAGGTTATGTAATTTATAGTGAAGAGAAAGGCATAAAACCTTGAATAAAACGCTTATAAGCCTTATTCTCCTTGAACCAGTGTCAGCATTAGGATAGGGTGCTGTTAAGCATGACAGAATGGGACATCAGAAATCTACAATTACTCTTGCATAACACTCCCAAACCGTCATAAATCACGGAAATAGGGCACCCAGGGTGCTAGTAAAGTCAGATACAGCACTACCTTGAATTCATAATGCAATTTATAAAATGCTCCTACCTTGAGGCCCTCAAACAAATCAGCTATAGCACTCTCCTCTACATCATAAGGTAGGTTGGAGACATGTGCGATATAGGGTGGTCGTCTTGGTATGCTCTCTTCGTCCACAGCCATGCCTCCGCGGGCAGCGCGAGATGCTGAGGGTAGCACCACGGGCGCCCGCGAACGTGTGCTATAGCTGTAGCTTTCGGCTGCCAATCATACATAATATATTAGTTATATGTAGTTTTCAAGTGATATATTATCAATATAACCAGTTAAGAGATTTAAAGATATCTGATACAAAATATTAAGCACAAAATATAGTCTCTTCCGTGGCACTTAAATGTTACAGAGTTAAATATTGATCTTTAGATATTTCTTATGTATGTGTAGTGGTTACTAAAGCACTGAAACAATTATTAATTAGAAATAAAAACCTTTCTATCTCATTTGATTAGTTCTTAAAGAAGTGTTTTATTTCAGCATTGTAAAAAAAAACACCATGTGTACATGGTAATTTTAGAATGACATGGACCAAAATGGTACCAATAGTGGTATAGAATTAATGATAAAGTATAATGAAGTTTATTAAAAGGAAGATTGTGCACATGTTATTTTTCAACAATTAAATACAAAAAATCTACAGCTGTAAAGTAATAGTAGATTATTTCATCACACCATATTGTGTAAAAAAGGCAACTGAAATAACAAGTTTGTTCAACTATTACAAATTAAAATAGAAATAAAAGCTGTCACAATTATTTTCCTGATTGTGAAATACTTTTGTCCTTGACACTTTTGACTTAAAAATACACAAACAACTTTGTAACTAAGAGGAATTTGATACATAATTGATAATAAATTAAGTTAAAAGAGAGTACTTAAATTACTTTATTCAAATTTTATATCTTCACTAAATATTCATGTATCAAATATTGTTATAAAATTATTGAACAATGGAGTTTAGCCCTCAGTTATAATTGGGAGCAAGCCAATGAAAGACTAGTCTGAATTGAGTTGTGACCTTGGTCATCTCGTAGATTGAACTCAAATTGCTGGCTACAAGAGGTTTCAATAGACTCAATGCCTTTGCCTCCACCAAGCACCCCAGTGTTGACATCATAAGCTAAGCATTGCTCTAGATTTCTGGTACCCTCGCCTTCCCTATGAGGGAAGCATCCGGCTAGAATGTTTTAAGAGCACAAGAGCCTTTACTCAGACCTTCCCGAGGCGGATTGAGTGACGAACACCCGTTTGTACGCCCCAAGTACGAGATTAACATTGACTTGCCATTACCCCTTACATCATCATAGGGCGATTTTAACACAACTAACAATAAAATACTAAATAAACAACTACTCACTTTCCTCATCTGCAGGGTCTGCCCAAGTGTTTGTGGTGCTTATTGTCGTCGGCTCCGCAATGATGACACCCATGTTGGCTTTGACCCATTTTGCTTTTTTTGATTTCTTGCCTGTAATTATTTAAAGTAGAAATGCGTAACCAGCAAGTGCTTAAATAAAGAGCAAATAAAAATGGCGAGTACATCAAAGGGCACATAACGATGACGCATAGTAATCGACCTGACGATTTTGGAAAGTGGTTATCCGTGGACATAATATATGGAAAGCTTTAAGGAAATTTTACAGTATATTTAATCATGCAGAATGCAGATTGTTGCCAAGAGGGAAATTTTTCAGAATCTCGTTTAAAATAAAAGTTATAAAGGTGGCCACGCGGTAAATCCAAACGTCCGCAGAGGAGAAAAGTTGACACGTTAGCATTATTACTTAAGAAATTACAGGTTTTGAATATACTGTAAAGTAAACTAACCGTAGTAACGCTAAATATAATATTCTAATCAAATAATTAAACAGGAAATTAAGCAAAATCTAAGGGTTTTACACATGACAAAATTAATAGAACTAACCTGTAGCGGCCATATTACAAGGCTGAGGCCTGGGTTGCCACTGATCGAAAAAAGTAATTTCTGCAGCATTGTTGCCCAACATTAAAAAAAACATGTATTAGGGATGCCATATAATTTAATTAGTAAAAATATCCTGGCCTTTTTATAATTACACAATGATAACTTATCTCAAAAAGAGAGTTAAAAAGAAGTCTACTGTAATATTTTTGTAATTATATGAATTATAAATAGTGATAATCGAGTGTTTGAAAATCAGGAATTCGCATTTTTACTCTTTATTAAAATACACAATGTTGCAATCACTAAATATAATCTGAAAACATGAATTTACAACTGACCTAACATATGTATACAAACGGTATTGTTATCTCTGTTAATTTCGATGAGAATGAGAAGGATAGCACTACTGTTGTAAAATAAATTTTGTAATAGTGGAAACTTGTGGAAACATATCGTTACACTCTTGCTTACATGATTAGTAAAAACGTACATAAATATACCTAATTTTGAATGAGAATCGAAGCAGAATTTCAGTTTTTCAGTGCCTTTTTTCGTCCAGAGCGAAGACAATGAACGTAAAGAAAACGAACGATGTCTTTTTTAATTGAGTTAATACTTGCGGTGCGGTAATTTGAATTGGTGTTGCTTACCCCAGAACCCCAGAACCCCACAACCCCACTTATATTCATACATTAAGTGTATTCCCTTTTTGTCAACGAGAATGAACCTATAAAATATATTTGTTACTAGTTAATATTATAGTATAGTGAAAAGCATTTAGGTAAATCATATTACATTGTTTTTTTTTCATATTGAATGTTTATACGTGATCCAACAGTAGATAATGTCAGATCGTGCATACTCATTAGCAAAATAAATGGGTAAAATGTGGCCATACATATCTATCGTGAAATTAAATAAAACAAATGATAATCATTATTTAAGAATAAATTGCTATAAGTCTTTAAATATGGATAATTATGCAATCAGTTAGGGAGTCTCAGACAGATTGAGTTGTTATATATTTAAAATTGTGGTCCAGGTATAGTACCAGGCTCGCGTTGGTGAGATCTCGCTCACGTAATAAAATTAAAAGCATAATGTTAAGGAAGGTGGATTCTAAAAAAACTAAAGAAACCCGTTCTATATTCTGAGACTTGTCGAGTCTCGAGTGTCCAAATCTCCGATTGCTTCGGGTGACTGGGCCAATACGGACGCCAAGACGAAACTTGCCGTTGTGCGGTCCCGGGCGGCGGCGCACGGCAGCATGGCAAAGGCATGGCATTTGCGTCGCGGGCGCCTTTCGAACGGACGTATAGCCGGCGCATTCGCATCTTATAAACATTGAATATCGAAACAGTTTTTTATCGAGCAGCGTTTTTATTTAGCCATATCGACGGCTGTCTGGGCGCAAAGAATAAAAAAGCTAGAAGCTCCCATTTAACAATCGATCGGATCTGGGTTCCGTTTTGGTTTTTAGTTGGCAATAAATTGAATTTAGTCGTCGTCGAGGTGACGTAAAACCCGGTGCAGTGATAACGGGGAGTGATGTGAATCGAGTTGTGTTTACGTTGCGATGTGTGTGGCTCGAGTGTAAAGTGGTTTGTTATTTATGATGGGTTATGCATCGAGCGGGGCGGGGCGGGCGGCGCACGAAGCGCTGCTGGCGCGACAGGACGCGGAGTTGCGCTTAATGGAGACCATGAAGAGGAGTCTCCAGGCCAAGATGAAGAGCGACCGCGAATACGCCCTTGCTCTCTCTGCCGCCGCCGCTCAAGGTCAGAAAATGGACAAGTGCGAGGATCTCAATGGTAATTATTATAAGTAACTGTACCAATACACAAACACTAAAGTATCCTTGATATTTAAAAGCGTGTGAAAGTATTTGTTATTTTGTACCTGGCCAGTTACCAATGTACCCTCATAACGGTTAATTTTAAATGCGCAGGACGAAATGGAACAAAGACTTTCTGGAACAAAGAAATCTCTGAGTCGCTTAAGAACTATGCATTTAATTTTTTAAAGTTCCATACAACATTATGTTTTCTTGCTTCAATAAGAATAAGCTTTATGCGGTATAGTTTATAATATTTTAAATAAAACAATAATTTTTTTATTACATAAAGTATAATCTATATCTATATACTTCTATATTCTATACTATTATAAAGGGGAAAAAATTGTATGTATTAAAATAATTAAAAAACTACTGGGCCGATTTCAAAAATTCTTTGACCGTTAAAAATCTACGTTATCAGTGACAGTGAGTAACAAAGCCTATATGATATTTATTATTTTTTAATTTCACGCGGATGAAGTCGCGAGCAATAGCTAGTAAATGATAAAACGGTGAATGTCGATTGAAACAAAGTTCCTGTTTATATTGATGTTGAGGCGTATAGGATTCGAAGTTGCGACTTGAAAAGATCCGTTTTCCGTTTATCGTGAAATGTTTGTTATACAAAGTGATATCAAAATAAGCTACAGGATGTCTGTCTCGGGGATAACCGCTTTTTACTAAATTGGCTACTGATATAATTGCGTTAAATTAGTAAATTTGACCGCAAAATTTGTTAGCTTTAACGAGGTATGCTATAATAAACTTTAGGCATAACATGTGACTAATTTTATTTAATAACGATATTACTCTGTATTGACTAATAAATAAAATGAAAACATGGTCAATATAAATATTCGTATAAATATTTTGGTATTGGTTATCGTAGTTGTGAAGATTCTGTACTCGAATTATTTTACAGTGGGTTTAAACGGTTTTTACCCCTGTATGAAACATATAACAGTAATATCTTTAATTTTTGTTGAGAAAAATAAGGCTTATATACGTAAGCCTTATGGTAACACGAGTTTATTATTACAGGGTCCTTAATAGCGTCCGCTTGGCGAACCATGACCGAAGAATGGGAGAACACCAGCCGCTTGATCAAGGCCAATGCAGAAGCCCTGGAGTCCCGGGCTTTGGACCGCCTCATCACATTAATGACAGAGCGGCGGAAAACCCGAAAAGTTTATCAAGAAGATCACACCAAAATTTCCTCACAGTTTACACAGGTATGTTTTATTTGGTAGTAATGTTTTTTTTTATCTGTAATGGCAACACCGAAATTCGGTTCGTGATAACGTGTTTGCAATCAAAACATTATTTTATACTGTATTTCTGATGAAAGGTGGCAACATAATATATGATTTTCTCCTTTTCTATTCACAGTTGTATCGCCATGCAAAATCCAATATTACGGTCCATACTATGACTCAGAAATAGTTGCTTTGAAATAGGTACTGCATCTTCTTTTTAAGTAACAAAGTTTTGCGTACATTATAATACTTCGTACGATACGTAAAAATCAACAATATTTTTTATTTATTTATAATATAATATGTAATAGTGTCTTGTTAAAATTATTAATTTCTGGCAGATTTAAAATTATTTTGCTTAGAGAAAACACTTTAAAAAAAAATTACCTGTCATGTTCTCCGGGTTCCTAAAAGATCAAATTTAGTGTTTATTTCTATTTTACAAAACGTTGGACTTCGATGCAATAAAAATTTAATGGTCTCGTGACTAAGGCATATTTTCATCGTAGTTCGACGCATAATCGTTCAAACAAAAGTTATTACCTCTGATAACGCTTACGAATCGGATTGGTAATTTAAACGCACTAGTTCCGTTAACGACCGGTCGGGTTGGTTCCCTTGTTCCCTCCGTTTCCTACCATTAATCTACTATTCTACTATTACTTCCCTGTAATTAGGTCTCAGAGAACGGTGTAAGAAAGAAGTATGTCAGGGCCGGTTTGCTACCACATGGCGAGTAACAGCTGCTTTTCCAACAGACCAAAGCGAGCAAGAAATGTAGGTCAATCGCTCTTATCCAATGAAGCAAATGACTTACGGTACTTGACGAATGATGCAGCGACATCGATGATTTCTATAATGAACCTACATCGTAATTCGACTTTAAACAAATGGTTTCTTATTTGTTAACAATAATGTTATTAGATAATTTTGCTATTAGTTGAAAGAAAAAAGGCTTTAGTGTTACCAGTTTTTAACGTATAACAATAAATAAAAAAACAGAAATTAAATACACATAGGACCGTGAGAAATAACAATGGTTGTGTGATATTCAAATATTTAGCTAATACCCTGGATTCCATCGCTTCTTGTGCGTTTCGGATGATTGCCAATGTATAGTACAGCTCTGACGTAAAGCGATTTTGGCGCCAAATATTGAAGCTGTCATTAGTTAGTACTTGTCAATACAAATAGAGAATAACTAAATATGAACAGATGATATTTACAACTCTACATAATATTATTATAACAAACACTGCCACACGGTATTAGTAGTAACTTAGTATAATTTTAATACAAGAAATCTTCACTAAGGGTGCTAATGTAACCATTAATCGACTCCAGTGGCATTAAGATCGCCAAAGAAATATGTTTAGTCTGTGACAGGAAGAGGGATTAATATGTGAGGGAATGCGCTCAGGTTAATGAATGACGCTGAGTCCGTTGTAACGACCTCCAGGAATGCGCGTCTATCCTTGTAGAATCATAATGCGGGGTCCGCACATACTCTGCTGCATTTGATGAGCAAATGATATCGCCATACGACCGTATTATCGATAAAATAATGTAACAAAATTTTGAATTTGCTTATGGCAACTTAACGTGATTATTGGCTCGATTCGAATAAAATCTTCATTGTTTGTGTGACTGCATTATTTATTTATAATATTTATCATAATTATTGCTTCAGTATATACTCAATTAAATCATTTAACTTTTTACTACATTCGTAAATAAAAAGTTTTTGAAATGTCCTAGTAAAAGTAAGTAGCAATTTGTTCGGTGGCTCACCTGTCACCGTTCGTTGGCCCTGCATCCGCGTTGGCGCGTGCAACTTTGTTTTTTTTATTTACTTTTTTATTGACAATATTAGAAAATGATCGTAGTGGTTAATCCGCGTTGATATTATTTTGTAAATTTACAAACTAAAACAAGTATACAATATTCTATTAAAATCATGTTTTGTTTTAGTATCGTCAAAGTCAGTAGTGATTTAGTTTTTTTCTGGTAGTTGAATTCGAATTAGGGTTTCTTCGTTTAGCTTTATAAATAAAATACACACTGCTGGTCGTATATGTTTATTACTATTTGCAGTATTTAGAGTACCTAATGCTACTTTGTACTGTTAAACTCAGGGTGTGGTTACATGTGAGTCACTTAAGAACTGCTAAAGCAGGTACTGAGCATTCTCTCCGCGGATGTCGCAACCACTAAATCCGGTAGACGTTGCGTCGATGTGTCAACCGCATCTTATATTAGTTTCACACGAGACTAGTAAAGTGAAGCAGAGCAGTAGACACAGCAGTACAACAACGTGGCGACAGAACGGTACTGTTTTGTTAGTTAGTCTGCGTTCAAACTGCACAGATTAATCTACTGCACTATTCACTGCTTGGCCCTTGTGTGAAACTAGTATTAAGGCGATGCCGCCGCTCTCGTTCCCCCGGACCTGGCCTACTTGCAATAAATCCATTTTACTTGACATTTAGTAAACGGGGTTACCTGATTTTTAATGTGGAACCGGATTGGTCAAATTGGTACAAAATGTATTGTGCTTAATTAGTATTTTAATGAGCCTTATGTGGCCTAATAGACTATTAACTAAGTGTTCGCGAAAGAGGAGAATTTTTGGTATTTAGGTCAAGTTTTGCCTGCGTTTCCTTTGTTGAAAAATCATTAGTATTACCCGTGTAGTTACTGGTACCTCGGTTTTTTAGTAATTACAATATAGCGTGCTTATATTAATTTTAAATATATATACAAATTAAAACCGGTGTCAAATAACTTAACGTGTTATGTTCTATACGGAATTCCTTGTTTCGAATTTTCTGTAATATATTTCCTGTTATGGTTGAGATTTAATTCAAATTAAAAACAGATATTTTTATGCAGCTGACCAATTTGTATCCCAAACTAATGACGATAATGACTGAGTAATTAAATTTTTTTGCTAATTTCATAAACTTGGTTTTGATACTGTTTGTTAACATTTTGTTTGTAGCAGTTTATATCTTTATCTCTTTTCTTCATTTTAATTAAAAAAGAAACTGTAATATTTATTAATGCAAGTCACGTCAATGGGATCCTGTTACTAGAAATTGTTTTAGTAATTACAGTAGTCGGGAAGCTGGCAACACTAATTATAAAAACGTCAATATCTCCGGCTGTTACTAAGCACGTAAACATAGGAACTGGGGCAAAAGAATCGCGAACAACGCGTTGTCTAGTATCGCAGCTGTTTATAGTTGCGACCCAGTTTAAACGGCTCGTGGCAATATAAACGGTGCAAATTGCACTATCCTTACGTTTAAATAAATCTGGAACGCATTTGATGTGAAAATTAAACTAAGATTGATATTTTAGGTTAGGTAGTTTTGTAAATGGCGCCATTTTGCAAGTTACTTTTCCTTTTGAAGCTTCATTTTTGTTCGCTTTTTTAATTTAGTGACACAATTAATATTGATCATTACGAGAGAGAGAAAATTTTAATTTAGCCTTTCCTTTTTATATAGCTTTTGCCGGTATTAAAAAAAGAAAAGCAAGTAGCCTATACATAATATGCCAAATTTCATCGAAATCCGTTCAGCCGTATAGGCTACAAACTCTAACATACATCCATTTAAACTTTCGCATTTATAGTATTAGTAAGAAGTAAGATAGTACGAGAACAATTTCTAAGGCGATATTTATCTAATATGATGTTGATGATCTCGACGTGCTCTCTGGTCATCTTTGGTCATCTCTGGTCATAAAAAAGATAATTTGACAGAGCTCCTATTATAAAAATTAGATATTTTAAAAATGTGTTTGTATTATGTTAATAACATGAAACAATCGATTACATCATAACAGTAAGATGGCTATTTTGTCATTCACAGTTTTAGATCCGAGTGCACGACATTTAAGCGTAAAAAATATTTGAATTAGTGCCAATTTAATGGCGACTCGGAATGTTGAGAATGAACTGTGTAATCAGGGTCAGCAGTACGACAGTTAACCTAACGCAGTACTAATTAAATTAAATAATTACTACGTTTACGCGATATCAAGAAATGTATCAAAATATAGTATAAAACCTGATTCTAAAATGTTTCTTAATTTAAAATCAAAAACACGTATTATTTTCGCCATCTACAAAGCTACGAAATTGATTTATAATTTTTGCTCTGACGATTGATTTTTTTATCCTATGGTTGTTTGTAGCTATAGAACGGCCAGTTGTATTCAAGGTAATGGCTGATAATGAAAAAAAAAATTAAACACTCGATATTCACTTGGTATTACATAGGTGTTAATTAAAAAGTAAACAATGCATGCTACCGTTAGTTTTATTAATAGAAAAACAAATGTTATTACAAACTTACGGTAGATAACAGATAGTTACGTAAGCAATACAAGTAGTAGATAACGTCACATCTATTTAGGTATATTCGCGAACGCTATGTGGCTCTATATGACCGGTTTCTAAACTCGCCAATATGTTTTCTCGAACTCCATTATCAAATATTACTGGCCGGTGAAAGTGAAATCGGCTACTGAGTTGTGAAAGCCTCCTTGACAGTTGTCTATTTTTTATTGCGCGGGAAACAGGTTGTTTTTTTGTATAAAGTTTATTATTTTCAATTGCGATTCGAGTGATTGGCTCGACGACAGACTATAGACATTTATTGGCAATGAACTTAAAGATGGTTTTTGCCAACTAGTTCAACGTGTTTCGGTATTTAAAACGCTACAATACTTGTGGTAGGAGACGTTCACATAACAGTAAAATCATTTAGTCATATTGGAGCACATTTTTGAGTACCTATCTCGAATATATGCATGTCGAGTACAATCATTTGAATAAATCCAGAATAGGTTTATCCATCCAGTGTTTGAGTCAAGTCACCTCATCTATAAATTAGTAAGAAAGGTATTCTTCAATTGTTTTACGAGTTTAAGAATGTGTTCTCAGAACATATTTGAACAATAATGCAACATTGCTTATCTAATCAACAAAGCTCTGTTACAAATTTATTTGTTCTCTCATATCTCGTTAATATTAGAAAGAGACGTACTGAAAAATAAGTATAGTATGTCACTAATGATCTCATTAGTAAAGTATTCGTAGAACAGCAATGTGAACTATTTATAATGATGGCTTTATCAACAATTATCCACTTGTGAGTCAAGAAACTTCAGTGTATACCTTGTGCACCGGAATTTCCTTTAACTTACGATAACTTATCTGTTTTTATCATTAGAAGCTAGTGTTGTGTAGTTAAGCTCTCATATAATAAGTTTTTTCTAAGATAATATTCATGATTTTGAAATACAAAGACTACTTAAAACAATATGTCCTTCAACCTGCACAAGATAAGTCGAGTTGCTTTTTTATTACCAAAGAATTTGATGAGGAAGAGGTTCATAAAATAAGTTTTTATTACGAATGTTTTGAAAATTGAATTATATTGTTATTATTCAACACTAGCTATATGTACAATTCTTTCCCATGGTTAGCAAATCTAGAAAATACTCATGTAAAAAAAAACAAAGATATTTATGTTTACATTTTTGCGAAATAAATAAAATTAATATAAGAAGACAAACTTGTAAGTAAAACTAGTATAGTAATCAGATATCTTGGCTGCTGCTACTTTGCGTTGTTACTACAATTTTAAGCGTAGCAGGCCATAGAGGGATGCTGCTGGAGGCTAATGCGTTGTGCGCCGATGATATTAGCAGCCAAGATATTTGAAAAATTACCAAGTTAAGGCCATCCATAAAGAAAATTCACAATCTGCAATCTATTACATAATTTTTGTTTACGTGCATCAATTATTATCTAATGATATAATTTTAAGGTATTGTTAGTGCAGAAAGTGTTCTATATTACGATAATTCCGTGATTATGCAAAGAATGTTTGTATTGTTTAAAGTTCATTGTATCGCATCATTCTTGACCCTCGCCAGTTCAGTTCCCACGGCACTGTTGTGTTAATGCACCCATGCTTGTGTTTCATAATGGAACATTTATTGCACATTCTATTTATAGCGAAACCATATAGTTTACTGTTAATTAGTGCAGCCATTTTTTATAAACACAAAGAAATAGGTTAAGTTGTAACACGGCATTATTTTTACTCGTGCTATTTTAATTTTAATACGATAATTGTGATTGTTTAGATGGATCGATTTTTGTTAGAGTTTACCGCCTAAACGGCTGAACGGATTTCGATGAAATTTGGCATAGATATAGGACATAGTCTGGAAGAACACATAGGCTACATACTTTTTATTCCACGCGGACGGAGTCGCGGGCGAGATTTAGTTTATTTATAACTAACTGTTGCCCGCAACTTCGACCGCATGTAATATATATATTTTTTTAAATCAGTCCTGTAGTTTTTGAGTTATTTCAATACATACAAAAAATCCTCTTTTTAATTAACAGTACAGATAACGTATTCGATCCAGTTTTTTAAAATATCACCAATACAAATAATTCTTTCATGCCAGTACTCGTATTTCATTTACAATTTTAAAAATATAAAACACGAATCAATCAAACAAAAACATGTATTTCTATAAAACAAGTTGTGTTTATTTGCACAACTGTTGACAAGTTAACTTGCCCCGACTTTACTGACCTCGTTACTGCGACCTCAGCTGCCACATCAGCAAAGCGTACCACATCTAGCGCAAATGACATTTTGATTGCCAATACATCATTGTTATTTATCGAAAACAATATTGGCTAATGTGTTTTAAAATTATTCATTGTTTTGAAGATGATTGAATCGTATCGTAGGCGTTTTGTTAAATCTTCTATCTATCATATACATATAATAAAATTGGAGCGTCTGTTTGTATGATATTAATAATATCAAAAGAAAAATTCCAGATTTCTGTCTGTCTGTCGGCAAACCGCGTTTCTTCCGGGTAATCTCTGAAACAGTTGGGCTGATTTCGACCGGACTTTCACTGAAGGGTAGCTGACATAGACGGGCATATTATAGGCTACTTTTTTATCTTAATCTTCGTGGACGTAGTCGCGGGCAACAGCTAGTAATCAAATAATTTGGTCGTTGTATTTTTAGCTAAATTGTAATTCATTCTATAAGTGTTATTGTATTTGAAATAATAATAAATATTTTGTATTTTAGTTGTTTTGATTTTTTTATGTTTTAAACCAAGAAAATAATTTTGCTTTTTTTATTTGATTTTTATTAATAATAGTAAATCGTGATTACCATACAAAGAATCAAATATTACAATGTAGAAGAAATAAAGGTTACATTTCAAAGAAACTCCATATTTAAGCGTATTGAAAAATAACACTTCCGAGAAGTAAACTTATAAATAAACTGTTAATAAGCCGTATCCTTTGTTATAGTTCGCCGTTTTGCGAATAAGCGAGGAACACCGGTTTTAGTATTACCAGACGCCGATAGACACGGCAAGGATCTAGGGTTGCCACCTCTAGGAGTTTGCAAGGTGATAAATTGAGTCTGCATGTTTGGCAATATCTTCGTGTTAAAGTTGCTGGCTGTTTTTTTCAATTGTCTGCTTAGGTAGGCTAAGCGATTTTTTTTTCTATTTGTACCTCGTATTAAAAGTTGGCAACCCTAATCGGACCTGTTATTTGCGTCGGACTAAGACACCGTGTGCCTCATCTATTGGTAACTCTACACTATCCTCTCGTGTGAACGTTATCCTTTGAACGACCGCCCGAGCGTAACCAGTTTGTGTCAAAAATTAAATCCATTTTAGATCTTACGTAACATTGTTAATAGACGGGAAATTCAATAATTTATAGCTTTGGAAAAATAATAGTATTATTCTATAATAACCTGTCTTAATCATGACGTAAAAGTGAATGGTTTATTAAGGACGTTCGCAATCAACCAGATTGACGACTAAAAAGGACCTTTGTTCATGTTTCAACTGTAATATAGCTTTCACTTGTGAAACCTACTCACGGAATTAATCGTAAATATTACAAAGCAGGCATCTTGTCGCAGTTTTAACTGTTTGAACCCGATAAATGTACATTTGAAACCAGAAACATTTGAATGCATTTTAAATTATAGAGAAAAAAGAACATAGTAGGTGAGTGACGTACAGACAATGCAAATTTATATAGTAAAATTCTTATTTAAATGTCTGATCTAGTCATAAATTGCATAATATAGAAAGTAAACGACATAAAACAACGGCCGTTTCGATTGAATAATCACATTAAACTTAGACCTCAACTTTAAATGTGTATGGAATGAAAGTTGTTAGTATCTAGTGTCGTCTGTGAATTTATTGGCAGTTTGCGTCAGCTAGAGATTATAATTTGAGCGTGTCTGGTACGAAAATAAACCACAACTGCGAACCACTATAGCATTTGCCTGTCCTTTTATCGCTAACAAGAGTTTACTCCCGCCTTTGCTTTATTTATTTTGTAATTAATATTCATTAATTATACCTCATTTCACGTAGACTATTTCACTACTTCACTATTTCATTTTAGTTGAAAATATTCTATTCGCTTGGTAGAGTTGTGCGAAATCTAAAATATTGAAGTGAACGAGTGTAAGACAGAGACTGTGTTATTTTACTGCTGACACATGCAGAACACTTATTTATGTACTTCTAAAGATAAAATCTAGAATAACTCGTATAAAATAGTTAAGAATAAACGTACAGAAAGGCATAAAAAGTCTCCGTTTCTTAGTTGAATTAATATATTACTACACGTTGGAAAAATAACGCGAATTTAATATTCGTTGGCTAAGTAAATATTATAATTTTATCTGGGACATGTTTGCGTCTTACGTCATAGTGTTACGTGGCCGCCTCGAGCTGAATTGAACGAGTTCAGACATTTGTTGTCATCAGATCAACTACTCGGTACATTAAATTTTTTAAATGTTGTGAAATTAGCTTTCTTATCACTTAATAAGTCACTAAGGGAGTCCCTTATTTGCAGATTATGCATGAAAAATCAGCACTAAGGGATTGCTTACTGAACCATTAAGTCATTCTTAAGGGAAAAGTAAGCAAGAAACATACTTTCCTTCACGTAGGTTTCAATATTTATCAAAAAATCCGTGGATGATGTAAGGTTGTTTAAATGTTGTATTTTAAGTAACTTCTATAGATTTTTAAATAGACTTAAATAAGATGTTTCGCCTCATTCTACTACTGGACTATAAAATATTATTTTTACCCAAGTACTAAATATTTTTGTTGTGATTTTCAATTATTCTAGCGGGTCGTATAGCGAGCGTTATTTTTGTTTCACATATGATTATGACTAGCGTATTTTAAATCAAAATCGCTGAATATTGTACGCTTTAAACAGCTTCAAACGCAATAAACTGTTGTTAATTAGCGTCTATGTAACAAAGTTCACATCGGGACGGCATTTGGCTGAGGCGAGCGACTTCTCGGAATTACCGATACCCGCTCTAAATAGTCCAATGCACCGTTTAATTGGTTTACTCTAAGATCGGATGTCTATGTTTTTTTTTTCTGTAATCCATCTTTAAAAAAAATCATTCAGTTATACTGAGATGTGATGGCAATACACTAAAATGTCCTTAAAATTTTATATGTAAAAATATTAAAGTACAAATTAACTTTTTAACCAGTTTGTTGGTCTGATACTCTGTTCTGATATTGACCTATTAATCCTTTGTTCTCTATCTTCTTTTACTTACTTTCACATTTTAATATCCTCTAGCTTCTATTAAAAATGTTTACTTATGATTAATTCAAGTATAAAAGGGGGATCTACCTAGCATAACCATTACTATAAACAACTCTTAAAAATAAAGAAAAAATAAATAAATAAATAAATAACTCAATACTTGCAAAATTGTGTCACTTTATTTATGCCATACTTTTTGAATGTACCTCAAAACCGTAATTCAATGTGTTTGGTATGCTCAAAATTGTGTTGCAAAGGTATTTGTTTTTCCTTATATGCTTGTCGGCGACTTCATTATGAATCGATTGTCATTTCATTCCATACGGTTCATCGTTATTATGCTCTTTGTTCCGAATTACGTTGCCCCATTGTTATTTTTCACCGATTCATTAGTTCCGCACTTATTGTTTGTTTTTGTAATTAAAAGTAGCGGGACTTTTTTGCTTATAATTTGCTCTCAGTGTTTCCAAAATGTGACATAGAGTCTTATAACTGGAACAAAGTCCTTTGAATGGGCACCACATTTTAATGTCTCGTTTTACAGTTGAGGATTACTTTATTTATACGTCTAATGAAAATATGCGTTAACTTTTGTTATCTTAGTATCTCAGCCATTTCAATTCAGTTCGCGTCAAACGCACAAGTGAGACGGGCACCAATTGAAAAGTCAACTGCAAGGGTCAATTGGTAATTTCCTTTCAGATTGGCAACGTCTAATTGCTTATTTGATCTCGGTGAGATCTTGTGATGCTGTAATCGAAGTGTAGATGATATTTATTATGATAAATATATGTTGATATTTACCTAAAGACAAATTACTATCAGTGTAAAAAGAAATGCAATATTAAGCTCGCTAAATACGCCCACTTCTGACTGTTTTAATTCAAAAGTTACGACTTCTGCGCGTCTGCATCGCGTTTTACACGTGAGTTAATGCAGACGACTTTAGTTTAAGAAGTTGGGAAATTTTACTTTTATGATGAGGTGAAAAAATAAGTTAAGTTATTAAGTAAATTTGATGGTGCATTTATAATACAAAGATAGGACCGATTTTGTTGCTAGAGTTTCAAAGATTACTAATTTGTTGAATGAGATCATAAAATCACGCAGGTAAAGTGTAAACGCGAAGCTTCGGTGTTATGAGCCCCTGGTAAACTCAATAAAAAAGTAAAATTGACAGCCAGCGTCCGACGTAATATATTAATGAAAAGATGAGACATGGAAAAAAAAGGATCCAAGTTTTAAAAGGCGGCGCGTCGAGGCGACTGGCCGTTGTTAGGGTTACCATTCATAAGAGATAACATCTGATTTGTCTACAAAATCATATCCTACTTATTTCATTCTAGTTTAGCCGAGTAATCATAATTTATTTGTTTAGTAGTTTAATACGGAAAACGGTATTATTTTTTGTAACATTTTCTGGGATTCTATACATCGTATCTCATCGTAGAATTCAAATGTAATTCCTGTATATTTTTTTAAGATTTCGAATCGATTTTGATTCGAAGCTTAAAATTGGTTCCAAAACTACATTAATCATCTACAAATAATTCATCACATACAAATTATAAAAAAAACGAATTTGGTGATCAAAACATGATTAAATAAACGTGAAAGTGGTAACCCTATCCTGTTTATTTCGTTTAAGTATAGAAAAAGAAAACAAAAGTGTGTTGGTTCTTTTCTCCTATTTGCCTCTGACCTCGGCGCTATTGACAATGGCTGCCAAGATGAAATATGGCGCGTCGGTAACGTAAAAGGGATTAGTCCGACGATATTATTCCCCGTCTATTGTTAGTTACTTATACCCTATTTCCACTAAACGAGTAGCTGCATCAGACTGCCAGCATGCGACTGCTACGAGGAGACGGTTTCTATGTATTGCATAGAATAGCAGTGGTGTTAGCTAGTCGCGCTAGTGGAAGAAAGGTTTTATTACGTCGGCGATCTGTTTGCCGATTCCTATGTGTTATATTTCGAATCACCTGTTAAGCTATGACGAAGGTTGACTGTTTTCTTAGGATATCAGATGTGATATATTGGGTAATAGCCCTTTCAATGTAGCTGGGTTTAAAATAGCTGTTTATTTTTATGTGATCGTGATTGTTTGATAACTAAACTTTTTTTATTCAAACCACCAAGTTGAATATATATAATATTATAAAAAAAATATATTTGTGATTGTCCAGTATGAATTCGTTCACATTTTTAAAGGTCAGTTGGCGCGTTAACCATAAGTTAAGATGCACGCGATGAGTAGGGAGTAAGGGCCAAAGCTCGAGCCTCTCTGGTGGGGTTGCCACTAACAAAATTCAATACAACAAATGACAACTCTGTATTTACAAAATATAACCATATAATAGAAAAAACAATTTATATTTCGTAAATGAGTATTTCCAAAAAAATATTTTTTTGCAAGCAATTAAAGCGCAAAATGGAAATACTGGTAATTAAAAAAAACTATTTCTTAGAAGATCAATAAACAATTATGGATGACACTAAATATAAATCTAATCAAAAAGTACCAAGTGGCATCCCTAATGTAGAGGGCAGACACAATAGCGGCCGCCGGAGCCTTCTCAGAACCGGTTGGGACAGGGGCAGCGCTCCGCCGAATTTCGCGTCGACCACCCATCGCCCATCGCCTGTAGCCCTAACCCGCACCGATAATCACTCGGTATCACTTCATATTTATGGCTAGATGAGAATATTGTTTATGGAAATATGTCGACTATGTACCATAGACTAGGCCGTAGGCAGAACAGATTTTTGTGAATGGTGACAATGCATTCTCATCAAGGGCGGATCCAGCTTTGGTGCCAAGGGGAGGGGTCACATAGTCATCATTTATATATTTTGTCAAGAGCTTGACAAAATATATAAATGAAATCGTTATGTTCAATTAGTGGTCCCACCTAAGTCATGGAACCAGCTCAGGGGGGCCATGACCCCCATGACCACCCCTGTATCTGCCGTTGATTCTTATTCAAATTCAGATCTAAACTAAGTTCAGCGGGAAGATAATCCAACCAACTAGAAGATCAACGTAATCAACAATTAATATTCAAGTTATAAAAACTTTACGAGGTTGACGAGACCTGTTATAGGAAACGAGTCAAATAAATAAAATCATAAGACCTTGCAATCTTAAAAAAAATATTAAAACTATAACTTTTAAGAGTCAGTAATTACTGCTTGTGAAATGAACAGTCGGCACTGTATGTACCGCACTATATTTTGTGAAATTGTGCACGAGAGAGAAGGAAAGTTTTACTGCTAGTCAGTGCAACGATCCCGCCCACTTAACGCCCTATACTCTCGAATAGTGATGTGCCATTGTTGTATATTATCTAGTTTTAATCTAATTTCCAAAAAGCTGACACCCTAAAATTGTACCTATTTTTTCAATACAATCACGACGGTGACTTAGTAAGCTGGGCAGAGATTAAAGATATTTAGTATTACATTAAAGTTTTTTAAGTTAATAGAAGTACATTGGCTTCTTTTGAAAAATAGCTAACGCTACAAGTGTAACTATTTCATGGAGGGAATAATTTAATTTTATGAAATAAAAGACTCAGTAAGAAATATTCAGCCTCATTCATTTTTTAGATAATGCAGTTCACACGATCGTTGTATGAGAGCGTCAATTTAAATATAAACCCATACGTGCAAATTATTCTTAAGCAATCTCGGGAGATAGTGTTTATTATTAAGTTACAAGGCGAACAATACCCAATCGTATATCGTACACAATCGTATGTCTATCTGGTTTAAGGATGTAGTAATAACAAAGCTTGTCTATGTCTAAACGTATTTTTTAACATAACTTTTCAACAGATTATTTTTCTAGTTAGTTTGATAGTTAACAAGTTTAAAGTCCGTTAAGAGCATGTTTATTTAGACTACAAATGTATTGAGATATAATCAAAATACTCAAATAATTTAGTAATGTTCTTAAACCATTCTAAACAAAGTTTTCGTTCCGTTTTTTCTCCGAGTAGATGTTGATGACATCAGTTAAATGGCAGAATCTTCTACAGCTTTGGCAAATTTTATATCGAGAAAAGGGCCCTGCAAAATATGCCGAATTTCTGCGCACTATCGTAATTTAAGTTATTACATCACTAGTTTGTAATATTGATGACATACAATCAAAACTATGTTTTCATTTTATGTTGTCAACAGTGCGTCATTCTTAGCAATTAATAATAGTTGTGAACTAATTAATATACCAATTGATGACTCCGCTATTGTAGAAAATGAAATTCGATAAGTTTTGTTTGTGCCCTAGTTACAGAATAACGAATTATCGCTTCATTTCAATAAGATTACGTAGCCACGAAAATAGAATTCTGACAATGACTGCTTACGCATAGACATTTATATTTTACGCATGTTTTATTAGACTTCTGAAACACTAATTTAATCTACATTTTATTTTACTTTATAATCTCGTTATAAAATTATTGAATAAACGGTCTGATACTTCATAAATCTGTTTAACACGCGCTAACTTCCGTCCATTCACCAATACAGCAAGGACAGTAATTGAGATTAAGTTGGAAAATTAAATGTACACTGACATTACTAAGGTATCCGTGAAGAAAGTTACCTTGTTATATGTGATGTAGTTAAACAAGAAAAATAATGAGTTCATGTTTAAGAATTGTTAATTCGTTGTTTAAAAACGCGATTTGCTCAACGATCAATTTAATGTTCAACTACCAAAATTCGCGTAATGTTAATCAGTCGAGAACAGATTTTAAAATCAACACTGAGGGTTTTAAAATGACTATGAGTGCGGGTCGAATTCAGCAGAATTATAAAAAGGCATATAAAGATTAATTACATTTTTTTAAAATCCTTTGCAAATATGATTTTATTAACCGACTACCAAAATAAAATACTGTTTCAAGATTTTGATATCGATAATTTGAAGCGTGTTCCCATCCCTTTGTACAGTTCATTGAGTAAACCTGTGTCGGGAGCGACGCGGGCGCAGGCCTCTCGCCCGAAGCGGCCACGATCGCGCTTCTGTGTGCGTCTGTGTGTAAACAATGCGCTTGTGTGCTGTGCACTAAAGCGGGTGATCGATGTAAAACAAAGAAAAATTGTTAATTACGGCGGTGTTTAACTGTGATGTGACATTGGCGACTTGATAGGTGTAACCTTTGATAACAACGACGTTAGATTTGTCATATTTGAAACCTCCCACATGGTAATCAAACATTCATTCTAGTTTAGTACATTTATAGATACCTAATATCCTAGGTTGGTTTTACGCATAATTATAATTTTTTTCTATCGTTCAAGTTTGATATTAAAAGTTTTTTTGTACCGAAATGATTGTAATCCCAAAGGCCAGCAGCATAAAAACAAACACAAGACAAACCAAAAAGGCTGTTTTATGATGACGTTATGACGCAATCAGGTGCTTCTTTGTATTTTCAGGCTAAAGCCACTTTGAGATACAAGTACATGCGTAATACAAACACAAGTTCGTCGCCCGTGCCGCCCGTGCCCCGTGCGGGGAAAGTAAAAACTTTCTGAATACTGATCGATTAAAAGTAAAAGTACCTCTATACAATTTGTATTTTAAGAAAGGCTTATCTAATTTGCGTAATAGTTCGCTTCATGAATTCACATGGAACATAGCTGATGAATTTAAATTATTACGTAAATAAACACCACATACGTAACGTGCATAACATATAATACGGTGCCCTTATATTAAAACGAAATTAATCTATACATACATATAATAAAATAGTGTAGTAGTAGTGTCTGTGTGTGTAGATGATGTATTTACGTTGCTGATAACGAAAATCGCATTTAATTTTTTTTTGTCTGTCGTCTGTCTGTCTGTCCGCAAGCCGCATTTGTTCCGGGTAATCGGACTTTCACTGAAGGGTAGCTGACAGGCATATTATAGGCTACTTTTTAAAATTTTAATATTGCGTGGACGAAGTCGCGGGCAACAGCTAGTAGGAAATAATAATACCTTACCTTACTAGAGATACAAATAGATCTCTGGTGTTTCTACCGAAAAAACATAGACAGAATACAAATAACTTAGCAGCGGTTCAATATAAGCTTAAAACAAATATTTTTTACTAGCTTTCGCCTTCGACTCCATCCGCGCGCAATTTAAAAAAAAGTAAGTAGCCTATGTGTTCTTCCAGAATATCCTCTACATTCTTCCCAAATTTCATCGAGATCCGTTCAGTCGTTTAGGCTACAAACCCTAACAAACATCCATCCATCTGTCTAAACTTTCGCATTAGTAAGATTAAATTTTTAACAGTAATTTAATATTGTTTTAATTGGTACTAAAAGTATTTTTTATTTTAATACGAATATTGCTGTATATTTTCTATAAATATTTTGGATTATCATATTACAGAAAATAATAAGTTTTCTGGCTGTCGATCCTATTCCTTTCCTTACTAACGCAACATTGTCATTACTTTCATAGAAATCGACCAGTTTAACAAGAGCCTTTGTATAACGGGCTTTACTTTAATACGAGTTTGATTTGTGTATTTGATTAAAGAGAGCAGGCTCTGCCTAATATGGTTTAAGATAACAGCCAGCGTTCAGTTTGCATAGCTGTACAAATAGAGTCGGCGAGATAGCTAAACGATATACTGAGAACTCGTTTACTTATGTACTTCAATATAATTTATCTTTTACATCACCTACGGATGTTTAAAGTACTTAAAATAAACTGATGCGTTATAAAACTAAATTAAAACATGTAAGGATTCATTATTCATTAGTTTGTATACTAGATTGCTTTCACGGAAACCGAGATTTTATGATATTAACTTCCGTAGTGAATTTTGATTTGCTCTTTCTTGCTCTGTTCTCAGAATTATTTGTAACTAGTTGT
>LD688974.1:1814151-1825605 GCA_003118335.3 Papilio memnon | reverse complement strand
TGTTTCGAGTAATGTGCTTGAAAAAATTTCGTATTGTTCTAAATAAAAAGAAAAAAACAATCTCTACTTTAATCCTTTACTTTTTTTTATTACTTTTCGGGCAATATTATATATACATTGCGCAGTCTAATTGAAACACATTGAATCCGCAGGCGGATCTCTCCTAACATTCCTGCGCACGCGCGCGGGCGCGCTGAGCTCGCGCTCGCTGCTGGCGATGTGCCGCGACGCGGCGGCCGGCATGCGCTACCTCGAGTCCAAGAACTGCATCCACCGCGACCTCGCCGCCAGGAACTGCCTCGTCGCTGACGACCACACCGTCAAGATATCGGACTTCGGCATGTCGCGCGAGGAGGAGGAGTACATCGTCTCCGGCGGCATGAAGCAGATACCCATCAAGTGGACGGCGCCCGAGGCGCTCAATTTCGGTGAGTTCATTTTAACAGTAGAGCACGCTTTAACATCTTCGCACTGTAAGGCCGGCTAGCCAGTAATACCTCGACCACACAGAAGACAGGGGTGAAGTTGAAGCAATTCTGTGTTTCGTCTGATGAGTATTCGTGCCGTAGGCCTACTTTAAGTCAGTTTTTATTACCCTTCTCTTATAAGGAAAGTATGGGAAGGAAAAGTGGATTTGATCGTAGAGACGTATAGGAACGGGATATATCCTTTTTCGTGCGTCTCTTCCTCCGTCAATTAAGGGTACGGAACGCAAAATCTTTTTACATCTATTAATAAGAATTTTTTATATGAACACATATTTTTCAACTTTTTGAAAAAGTCTACTATCTTATAAGATGTGTTTTTTTGTACTAAACAAGGTGACCTACCATCTATAGTCTAAATAACTCGATACATTTTAATGATTAACATGATACGATTTGTTAATTGTGAAAAAGTTCCGATATTTCCAAAAAAATCGTATCGTATTTTACATCGTAAATGCATAGGTTTTATGTCTCCATATTGGTTTGCCGTCAATTAATTACTTGCTAGTATTTAATTCATTTGTGTAATTGTTGTTTCCAGGCAAGTACACGTCGCTCTGCGATGTGTGGAGTTACGGCGTGCTGATGTGGGAGATATTCTCTAAGGGCGACACTCCCTACGCCGGCATGAGCAACTCGCGCGCTCGGGAGAAAATAGACGCCGGTAATACACCGTTTATTTTAATTTGACCCTGTATTTCAGGCTACTCATTTCTTTGTAGTTGGTATAACGTAGTTTTAATGGTGAAAGTTTTTGAGTTATTTTAATACATACCAAAATAGAAATCTGTCATCTTTATAATATTAGTATAGATTATGTTTAAATTAATGTTTGTACGCAGGTTACCGGATGCCGGCACCAGACGGTTGTTCGGAGGACGTGTACGCTCTGATGCTGCGCTGCTGGGAGTACGAGGCGGACAAGCGGCCGCACTTCCACCAGATATACACCATCATTGATAACATTTACAACAGGTAACAACGCCGAACAAAATCTGTATGATGAGAAAAATGAAAATATCAATTTTAATATTTTACTATTACATCCAATACAAAACTATCGTAGTTTTGAACACAGTTTTTCCGTCCTTCTCCATCTCTATGAAGAAGACAGAGAGAGATAGTGTACATGTGCTATGCCACTAAAACTGTTGCATATAAAACAAACGAAACACATTCTAGAAAGTATATTGCCATCCTTATCACCCTCCATGAAAAAATAGAGAGAACAACATAGTGTTAAAGCGTTTAGATATATGACTTTATTATAACAATAATTATTTTTGTACATTTATGATTAATTATTTAGTTTATGTAAATAAATTGCGTTACCCTCAGGCGTGCAATGACTCGATGAAATTAATTTCTTTTTGATATAAGTATAACACAATATTTTAGTTTTGTATTCATTTTAGTGTTTTTACTTGTACATATTTTTAAATTGTTTTTAAAGAATGTTTGTACTGGCAACGTTTTGTAAGTGTATAAAATTAATGAAGTTAAAAACAATAATGTAAGCCTAAGATATTGCCCAATTTAATATCATGTTCAGATTTTGTGTAACAACTTCATACTCATTATTACTTTTATTAAGTTTTTGAATTAATAATTTGTGATTCTGTTAATATTCTTACGTAATTGCATAATCGAATAAAAGTTTGTGTGAATATCGAATTATATTAGCCATAAAATGTTTGTTTGTCAATTTGGTAGTAGGTTTAAATTAGTTAATAATTTTTGTTTCTATTGATGGTTTAACAATAATTATCATGGAATAATTTCATAAAGGAATACAAGTACAGTGTTTTAAGTAACATTGGTGCAACAATAACCTCATCTATCATACATTATTTGAAAATATCTTTTGCTTATCCTAGCATTTTTATTTGATTTGACAGCTATGACGTTGCAATATGGCGCAAGTTCTGGAACTTTCTATAGTCTACTTTAGAGTAAATATGTTGATATTATGATATGTAACATTAAATTCGCATTAATATTGGAATCAGTGTTCTTATGAACAATATTATGTGCAAAATATACGTTTTATTATTTCTAAATTATCTGTATTATTCTATGTTTTTAAGATTATATTTCGATTAAAACCGAAGAGTTTCCGAGTGTTGATTTAATTTTAAGAAAAATTTTCTTTAGATTTGATTGTATTTGTGCTGTTAGTGAAAATAATGTGCTTCCATTTTATTGTTTCCATTAAATAACAGATTGTCTTGCCTACATAGTTAGTGCATATTTGTATGAATTATCGTGAATTTTCACTGTCGTCATACATGTTCAAAAACAAGAAAAATAAAATACATATGTTTCTGTACTGGTGTTTCGGCAGTGGAAATTTACGGTTATAAAAAATTTAAGTGAGATAATTCGCTGTAGTTTTATATGATTATTATTTTAGTATTAAGTGAAATGTAAATATTTTTATATTATGTCAATATCAATTAAAGTGCCAGATGATTTGGATTCGAATATTTTGGAAATTTCATTATTACCCAGACCTCATTTAATACAGATATAAAACCTATAGTTCTTAAGTCGGTGCAAATATCTCCGGAGGCCTTTTATTGGTACACAATTCCTCACTGTTGTCATTTACAATAGAAACACTCTGTAGGTTATCTACGATTTAATCATTTAAACTACTTTTACTACATAACAGTAGTTATTCTAAAACATAAGAAGTTGAAGGTGAGTTTCTTTGAAACAGTAAAAAAAAAAAAACGATTAAACATATAAACATTTATTTCTATATAAAAGATTCTCTTATAGGTACAGTTTAATCAGTTCATCACTAACAGCTGATGGATTTAGTATTCCTAAGTCAGTAAACAACAAAGTGATATACGCAGGAGGGGTGTAGTCAACTAAGGGATGTTCCTTAGACAGATCTTTGTTGTTCTTCAAAACACTTGATAGATATTTGAATTCATTTGGCAAGTCGAGTTGGTTCAACGGATATATTCTGGAGAATTTAAAACTCTCTGTTAAAACGTGGACTGGTTTCTTCAGTTCTAATGCTGACATTGCTAAACTGTATGTTCCGATCTGGAAAAACAAAATATTTTCATAAGCCTGTTTCCACTAGTAACTAGCCAACAACTTCTACTATATTTTCATGAACTTTTCCACTAGCATGACTGTAAAGTTCCAATTTCTACTCGCTAATACACTTTCCACTAGCATGGCCGATTACAAAAAGAAAGTTGCGCACAGATATCAGTTAAATAATACTATATTATTTAAAAAGTCTTACTGACCCTATGACACTGAGAAAACAATATGAAATAAATGACATCATCATCAAAATTGCATCTTTTAAGCCATCCACATACATAAAAACTTACACACAAATAGCAGTTGCATATAACTAGGCAATTAGTGGGAGGTTAATAAACTAGTTTTATACCTTGTTAATAATGCCACCACTCTCAGTGACACCCTCCGCACCCAACATGACAATGTCAACCTGCTCCAAGATGTAACCGACAGCTGCGTCTAAGATCAGCGTCGCGTCCACACCACCCGCTACCAGTTGCTTGTGCATTAACACTCTGCAGGTAGGAATTTAAATACATTACAATACCAGAAAGACATCAAATAGGATGCATTGAAAATAAGGAGTAAAAGGTTAGCGTGGTATGGGCATGTTATGAGAAGGGATGAATCACATGTAACAAGAAGGACGTTAGTTATGAATGTGGAGGGGTACATCGGTAGAGGTAGACCTAGAAAGAGATGGATGGATTGCGTGAAAGGTGACATGATCAAGAAGGGAGTGATGACTGAGATGACGGATGACAGAGTTATTTGGAGGAAGAAAACCCGGCGCGCCGACCCTACAGGAGTAGGATAAGGAGGAGGAGATGATGATGATATCCAATAGGATGCAAAGATACAATATCACTATTTTATAACTGACTTATGGCCAAATCCTGAAATTAATATTAAACACTTTGCTTATTTAAATGTTTCAGTCAATGAATGCTTCTTGGTGTATATGCTATTGTCCATACAAAAATTTCGGTTGCAATGTAAGGATATCCCAGGTTCATCTTGTTAAGATAAATTCATAGGAAAACAAACTTTTAGTTGTCTAGTACTAATAAGATTTCTCTTACCCACTATTATCAGGTCCGGACATTGTAACATACACATGAAATCTTTTGTTAGCTTTTGCCGCCTCCAACATGGCTTGTAGCACTACTCTTGATCTGGAATGTGTTAGAATTTTCTGGAAAAATAATCATCAAAAATATATTATACGAAATTGTGAATTATCTTAGGAGATTGTAATATTTGGTTCACTCAGATGTTTCTTTTACTTACACAGCCATCACTAATGAAAGGTAAAGCTTGTTTGGCCACTTTTCCTCTTGCTTCAAGTAATGTTCTCAAAAATATATGTCCTCTTTGCAACATAATTTGCTCACATTCTTCAAATGACTGAAAATAAAAATAGCATTTTAAACTCAAGTGAATATAAAATTTAATATTATTAACATTCATTAAATATTTTGTAAACATGAAAGAGATTTCAGTTATACATTTTTAATTACCAGAAACAAATATATTGTTACCTGTTGACAATAATCATCACAGATAAAATAGAATGTAATATGGGTACATACCTTGACATCAAGTTTAGCAAATGTGATGAATCTCATGAAGAGCTCGCAGCCAGAGGAGATAGCGGCCACAGGCTGGTCGCAGTGACGCATTGCATCCACTGCTAGCTGCAGGTTCAGGTCCAGCTCTCTTACAGTTGCCACTGGAAATAATAAAAGTAATTTGATACATACAATTATCTTACTTCTTACTAATATTATAAATGCAAAAGTTTAGATGAATGGATGGATGGATATTAGTAAATATATCTTAAATGGCTGAATAAATCTCTGACATTTGGCATAGACATAGAAAATTGTCTGGAAGAACCCATACTTTTGTCTTTTTTATTTCTCCACAGATGAGTTGTGGGCAAAATCCAGAAAACTATAAATTTCTGAAACACTTCTTGCAAACAACTTGTCTAACATAAAAAAGTAAGCTACTAAGCTAAATGAAATAGCTGGACAAACTGATTTGCCAACCTACAATAAGGTCTACATTTAAAATTTCATTTGAATGATGAGTTGATGCCAACCTTTGTAGTTTTCTATAACTGTGAGTAGTGTTCTTATTGCTGCCACGCCTGCAGAGACATCCTCTTCTTCTCTTAGAATTTTAAGGAAAATTTCTTGTACTTCTAAAACAAAACATGACAAAACATGTAAGTTGGTTGTCTATTCTATTATTCGTTTAAACTTATATCTTTTACAATCTTACCTTCTTTTTTCATGATTTCAGATGTATTTCACTGTACTTGTAATATATAATTGTAATGGTTGAATAAGAATTCTACGTACGTGAATTGTTTGTAATAGGAAAATAACCTCTTTATTATTTAACTCGCTGACACTGACATTGACATTTTGACACATTTCTTACCGTGAAAGTGAAAAGTTTTTGTGTTTAAAAAGTATAGGTTTTTATCAATAAACATTTTCAAAATAACATAACTTTTTATAGTTTCTTTATTAATTTTATGCTCAATATATGAGATTTACGAATTTTTAAAAATTACAAATAATAGGACGGTGTTGTCTGACATTAATGTTTTCTAAGAAACATTGTTTACGGTGAAATCTTGCAATATGCCTAGACTGATTATAAACTTATACGAATTTCACAAGAAATCGATTCCGTTATATTTCAACGAAAATTTATCAGGCGCTATCTAACACAGGATAGAAAAAATGCATAATTCTGAGTACCCCCCCAACCATACATTTCAATTACGATCAAATTACCTTCAACAATTTTATAGTTTACTTTTATATTTTTATTGTAACATTGAGTTTATGTTATATTATTTAAATAGTATGGCGCAAAAACTATCGATGTTGAATAGGGAAAGTCATGGTCAAATGCAATTGTGGTTTACCTGCGAGTTGATTATAGTCTGACGGATATTCGAATGGCTAAGACGTGTTAGGAAGTTTTAAAGAGTGCTTAATCTCTTTTAACATTCGCGGATCTTGTGTTTACAAATAAGCTGCGATCACAAGCTAACATGGGTAATACCGCCTCCCTTAAGCTTAACGACAAAAGGAAGTGGCAGTAAGTTTTTTTTTCTTTAAATATTATCTATTTAACTTAAGTTCAAATGATTCTACCTCCCTTTTTCTATCTCTTATAAATCTGTGTACACAAACATCATTTTTAATTTTCTGTAGTCTAACGTTCTGTATTAATAATTACGAATTTAATACTGAAAAAGTGCGCACTTTTCTGTAATGTTTTACAAGAAACACTCATTGGAAATACCCTGTTAATCGGAAAAACAATACATTATTACACCTATTATTTTTATTAAATTTAGAAAAATAAACTTTCGAGTTCAATATGAAAACGATAGATTAACCACACCCATTGCAAAATATATTTGTAAACTTAAACTCGGTTTTCATAGAGAATTTTTAAATGTCAAGTTTAAAAATGCTATTCAGGCTTCAGTTATTTGCCTTTTGGGAGTTAAACAAAACAAACGTATGTAGCCTATGGACTATGTTCTACATCTGTGCGGGTTCTGTTGAGTCGTTCTGGAGATATCTTCTAACATTCATCCATTTAGGTTTTCGCATTTTTAATATTAGTAATATGTTATTTAGCAACATAACCTTACGGTAACGGCGGAAATGGTAACATTCGAGGAACAATGCTTGTTATACCAAAACAAGATATGATTACGATTCGCTTTCAACTGAGGATCGTTCTCCTTACGTAATCTATACGTTATTTATGTCAGCAGTTCCATTACATAGCTTATGTAGAACGATTAGTAAATGTTAATATTTCTTTATAAAAATAAGGTTCATGTTTTGCTTATCATAACTCGTTACAGAAACATTTTAATTAGTCTACAGTTGCTGATAAGACAGTTAATAAATTCTTTGGTGTATAATTCCACCAGAAATCCACAAAAATAGGCAACCTAGTAACCCATATAAACAGTTCCGGATCTTAGAAACCGTATTCAGAAATATTAAATTAAACAGTCATTTAGCGTAGATTTGCCGTTGTTTGAGTGGCACTTAGTCTTAGTGCACATTACCTGAACTGCACAGAAACAGAACTTTAATTTGTTTATTTTAACCACCGTTGTTTTGAGCTTAGCCGTAAACACTTTAACTGTGGTTTTGACTACATCAATGTCATTCAGCAGTAATAAGATCAAGGTATTAGTTTTTAGTATTAGCTAATGAGACAAAGATACAAAAGTAAGCGTTAAGTTCACCAGACCATAGCCGAACAAACAGTTACTAAAAATCATTATCATTCGCTTACTTTTTGGTTAAATATTTCCTGCTTAACTACAATGATTCATTTGTCACAGAAATATATAAAAATACACTTATCGCGTATCACGTAATATGTAAATAGGAATTTGCATTTTGCATTGTGTTTGTATACTTACTGTTTACGAATTAATAGTAATTATGTTGCTTGTGGTATTGTCATAAGTTTGTGATTCTAATTACAAGGCCAGAGATGTCCAATTAAAAAAATTCACAATACTACCATTCGCCCGCGACTCCGTCCGCGCTGAATTAAAAAAAAAACTTAGTAGTTAGCCTATGTGTTCTTCCAGACTATGTTCTACATTTATGCCAAATTTCATCGAGATCCGTTCATCCGTTTATGCGGCAAACTTTAACAAACATCCATCCATCTAAGCTTTCGCTTTTGTAATATTAGTAAGAAATTAACATTTTTCGAACATTACACTGACGCGAATGAATTTCGATATCTAGAAATACTTGAAATTGTATTTATTTTAGAATTACTTATAAGAATTTCTAAGCCAAGGTTTACTCGGTCTAATAACCTGTCAAACAATGTGAGATTCGTGAAGCGTAAATAAATATATTAAACCTCATTATTTTGTAATCAGGAATAACTTAAACAACTTATACTTCGTAAATCAACCATAGAGTGGATAACAGCATTAGAGCTTTCAGCTTTAACTTTGGCCTTTTCCATTACTTACCAAACTGTAAGAGGATTGTTGATTATTGTGCTAAACGGCATAAAGTCATAAGTAGCGTAATTATAGGTTTATTTAAGGTTAATAACCTACTCATTGTAATCAATTTTTAGATTACGTAAATTAAAAAATTACATACTCGTATATCTGGTGAATAAAACGCCACCATTTTGAAAACGTAACAGTGGCCTTTAAAAATTAAAAATATAAAAAGTTTTTGTTTTTAATTGAGCACAGATTGTATTGATGGACATTTTATCAGGTGGACTGTGGTCTCGTTACATTTATATTAAATGTTAATAAAGCGAGCTTGTTGCGAATGAGATACCCTTGACCTGATCTTGTCCGCTCAAGGCATGCCAGCGTCGTGCGTGCATGATCTGTTACGGTCATCTGACAACGGGGATACAATATAGATCAATTAGTCTTTACTACTGTACTCAGAGTCGTTAAGTCTTGAAAATCATGAAAGTTTCCTTAGTGACCAATTAATTACTGCAGTTAGTTAATGTAGAGCATTCATTGTTAAATGACAGCTAAACATTAACCGTGGGTGTCCAATACTGGAACACTAAATAAAGATATATAGTCATCTCGCTCATTTGTTTTAAAAACCAGACAATAACAACTTTTTGTACGGTTCTATTGGCAGTGGAAGCCCGCCGTAATGTTGCTGCAAGTTGCAGTATAAAGCATTGTTTTACAACACTACGTGTTTCTCAATAACACATAAAAACGGAAGTGTAATGTTTTTTTGCAATCACTGTGTGAATACGGTAAATGTCGGTTAATTTCCACAGTAAAATGGCGTAACCTATGATAACGATGTCAGCCATAACTATAAAGTAACGTGTTAATGATTTGATAAATAAATAACTGTTAATATGTTGAGGGGGAAATGAAATTGTCATGACCCATGTAGACCCAAGAAGGGTCGGTGGCTTAGCGGGTTTAAGCACTTGTAACTACAGGTCCTGGGTTCGAATCGCGCCCTGTACCAATAGGATTTTCAATTTCCTAATTTCATTTGTACATAATTCTATGAACATTATGATGCACCCAGCATATATCTGCGAAAAAATAAAAGTCAACCAAATAAATTAACAAACAACCAACTCAAATCAATACATTTTTATACTACTCGGGAGCGTAAGCTATTTTGCTTTATTTCTTAAAAAAATTTAGGGTTGCAGATTAAAGCAAGCTTCAACAAAGATATATATTATTTAGTTAAATAAATATTGCTCCGGTATTTGTTTAATTTATAACTTGGTAATTACTTAACAAGACACGGCTACGGCTTATTGATAATCTGTGGCATCATGTATTTAGCGTGATCACCGTAAATCAAATCTTCAGTCATATTTACGAGTTCGTTTGAGCTCTACAATATATACTCTAACAAAATTATTTAATTTATTTCCAAAATTACAAAGTTGTAATGCATTAAAATTGATAAGTGTATTTAATTATAATTTTCTATTCTGTGATATTGGATCTCTTTGCAAATTCGATTTTTTAAAAATGGAATTTGTCAACCGTAAAGTCAAAACGATCGCCAAAATTGACGTGTGTCAAATGAATGGCGCGGATAGTTCTTACAAAATTAAGAGGTGAGTTACAGAAAATCGTAATAAAATAGCACAGTTATTTTCTCATATAATTACGCTGAAAACAACTGCTATTTACCATTTTAAAAATGTGTTGTTTGCTCTTAACACCGTGAGCATCATTTTAATTAAAATAAAACGAACTATTTTAAATTAACTTGAAAAACTATTGTGATGTGAAATGGGGACGTGCTTAAAAGTGAAGAAGGTACGTTTACCAGTGGTCAACGTATATGTACTAAGCAAATACCAGTAAAGTTAGAAAAAAAAATGGAAAACTTCTAAAATGAGTTTCGTTAACCAATTAGAACAGAGTCCTTTTACTATCACCACTTGAATTATAAAATTAAAACGTTCTGTTATATCAAATATAATAACTTTATGTTCATATCCCTGAATTAAAATTGGATTTGATACAACTATTATTCTTAAATTTAAATTTTTATTTACTTCATCGCTAGGCTTTTGACAACTTCGAGGAAAGTGTTCGACCGTGTTTACCTCGGCAGACAATTAATCTGTCCTTTTTTCCATTCTGCAAATATAAGTAACAAGTTATACCTATATATATCATTTATTATCAATAATTACTCTTCCCAGTGGTTTCGCGATTCTTTCTGCACAATATTTGGGCGGGAAGCCAAGAAGTCAGTCCGCTTAAGTGGTTTGTTATTTATTTTGATTAGAATTTAAAGTCTTTTTTTTTGTATGCCTTTTCCAATAAGGAAGTATTCGTAGTTTACAATACAAGTTGTCGGTAGTTAGTGAAGGTTGTTTGGAGACTTAGTTTAAATTTATTACCTGTCGTACTCAGAGACTTTTAAAGGTCTAAGGTTTTTCTAAAGTACCTAACTTTTAAGGACTCTATGTGCTTGTAATTGTTTCGAATTCAATGGTCAATAGTATTAATATAACAGTCCCTTTAATAATTTTGCCGCAAAATCTCTTCCTTGTGGTTCGATATAAATTGCAGATGATTAGATGCAGGTTTTTCCATTATTTATATCGAGTGTTTTTATGTGAAATTTTAAATACATGCATAGTCGGGGTGACATGTAGTCGATAAGTATAATTACGTGAAAACATTTGCGGTTAATGAAACATTCCTATGTGTGGTCTGATTACGAGATCTGATTCACATGTTAGGTCGGAGGTCACCGACCTTGTTTTATCGTATTGTTTTTTTTTCAATGAAATTACATAATAATTGATAACAAAAAGCCGATTACATGACTATCTTTTTATCTAACACTAG
>LD688974.1:1777500-1810675 GCA_003118335.3 Papilio memnon | reverse complement strand
TGTAAATGGCATAGGCTATATTTTTTCATTTCATGCACACGAAGTCGCGAGCAACAGCTAGTAAAAGATATTTTAGTACTCTACATAAGAGGTTTTATAGATCGTACTTGGTAATCATGTCAGGCTTTACCGATTACTAAAACGTACCGCGTCACTTTAGGTTGGGTATTTCTATCTCAACAAATTTAAATGGTACATCCTTTGTTTACTACGCACTTTTGCTTTTCCTCCTAGTGTTTTCTATACTAATATTATTAAGAGGAAACATTTGTATTTTTGTATGTATTCGATTCACGTAAAAACTAATTGGCCGATTTTAATCTCGAATATATGCGTGACAGTTGCGGGAACGTATTCGTAATGTGATCAACAAAATATGTATGATTGTCGGTGTAGTTTACGTCCGCTAGGGGCGCTACACAAATCTAATAAAATTTTCTCGATGTCGTTACGAGAACGTTAACGTTAAAGTTCGATGTTATATAGTAAAATACTACAGTTGCATTAAATATTTAACAATGATAATGAAATGTTATTTAAACATTGAGCTCTATATAGTAGTCATTGTTCCTTGTTTTTTAAAAGCAGAAGTCTTTCAGTTTGTTTTGCAAAGTAACACTAGCGTAGGCAGAACTGCATTCTTCATTTAACAACATTTGAGCACAACAATGGCACAAAGTTTATTCATTACGACTTCGCCCGCGTGAAATTTAAAAAGAATGTGCAGTGCAAAATGCAACCTCTTTGGCTGACAAGAAGTATGAATACAGCCAAAGAGGTTGCATACTGGCAACCGAGACTAGCATGTTTGGTTATTTAAAAGAGATAGTAAAATAGAAGAAATCAAAGAAGCGTATAACGGACAAAATGTGATCGATATAATTTTGGAGTGTAGTTATTTTAAATATGTAAATAAGTTAAAATAAATTTGTTTTTTTGTAATATAAAAGTTTCGTATTTTTGGCTGCCGTGCTCTCGGTAACAAGTTAAGCCTATGTACTCACAGATAAAATCGGCCCAGTAGTTTTTGAGTCATTTCTATACGTACAAATATACAAATCTTTTCTTTTTATAGTATTAGTATAGATAAGTAAAATTCCGTATTGGCTATACTTTATTCGACACTTTGAATAGTACGTACATTTTATAAAAGTAGGTACACTATTTCAAAATTAATTAACAATTCCAATTTATTCAAATAATTAGGAAGTAGGATAATTTTGATAATTGCTTTGATTATCATAAAGATTACAAACTACAAGTATCAATTTGTATTGGTCATTGTCATATAGTCAGAACTTTATCAGATAAAAAAAGAAAAAATGAAAAGTAGAGCAATGATTTATTTGTTAATGATGATTGATTATTGAATCTACTCATAGTTTTAATTTAATTATTTAAATAATATTGCATAAGTTTGTGCAATACTTATTTAATAGTATCTTTCGCCCGCGACTCCGACCGCGTGGAATTAAAAAAATAACAAAAGTAGCCTATGTGTTCTTCCAGACTGCTCTACATATAATATATGCTAAATTTCATAAGCCGTTTAAAACTCTAAAAAACATCCATCCATCGATCCATCTAAACTTTCACATTTATAATATTAACTAGTAAGATTTACAAAGTTGTACAAGTGTATATTATCATCCTACATCTTGTATATATACTCAAGCCAAGAGAAGCAATCTTTGATCGGAGACCTTCCAATCTGTTTACGACAGTTTCCCACACTGACGCAGTAACGGCGCAAGTAACATTTAGTCTTTTGAAATACCAACTGAGCCTAGAAGTTTATTTTTTTATAAATATTCCATTTGTTTTATACTATGATGCTATTACCATACAGTATGTAAGTAATATCATATAATAAAATAAGACGGATGTTAATAATGGCCAGTAATTGCAAATTGTTGCATTTATTGCTTCCTTAACTTTCGTACACTTTATCTTGACAATTAAAAGAAAAGACTCAGAAAAACATAGTCTTATGGGAATTGTTCCTGCTTCTTCTATTTCTAATCCAAGCAATAGCTAAGCTATCGTAGTGCAGTTACTGCAATGAAGTAATTGACCGTGAAATCTCAAGTAATACCAGGTCATTGTTAGCGGGTTACTAGATCAATCCGCCATATTTGTTACGTCACTTCCCCACGGTGGACGACATTCGCTTTCGTAAATGAGTTTACTGACAGCTAAAGATTTATTTCCACCAAGCGGCTAGCCGCACGACTTTGACAGTCGCGGCCAATGGAAGTAAGACTTGGCGACCGCGGTTAAGCAGAATCACGCGGTTAGTCACTATGTGGAAACAGAACCTAAGACGTTGAGAGTTACATAAGTAGGGTAGCGCTGGATTTTTCGTCAGTTATCTAAGTAAAGATAGAAGTGACCAAATTTTAAACGAGGCTTTTCTGGAAAAGATTACGAAGGTATCATAAGAGAATTTTTGCCTTACAGTGAATATTAAAAAAAAAAGATACTTGGGTCGTAAACGTATTTATCTTGTTTGCTACCTACATAACTGACTGGAATCTTTTATCAGATAGCCGCGTTGCCATGACGATGGATGTAATGTTAGGTGTGGAGAGGCATGCCGACAAATTGCCAGTTGCGTGATAATCGTACGTCATGACTGATGTGAACAAAAAACAGTGACGTCACAAAATCATACAGAGTTATTTAATAATACCAAACTATACGTAATGTATTTAATATTATTACAACGTTAGATAAACTGTCATGTGCTTCATTTTATATCATATATTATAAATTCTATTGTTGTTAAAATATTATGTTCACTTGCGAAGATTTTGAACTTATTTTTTATTTAGTTTTCAATAAGTTTAATTAAGTTGTTCTTTTGTGATGTTCTAACAAATAGCTTTTATATATTCTGTACTTAAATGGAAAACAGTAAAGGGGTTAAGTTTTTAATCTGCATTATCTAAGGACGCACTTAACGTAATCCCGTACGACACGCATCCCTGCACCAACTAATTGCTAATATCGCAACTAATGCGTAGACAAGATAGGCGATAAAGTATTCATAATTAATTAATTAATTCAAGTGTTTTATCAGAATATATATTAGAACTGTATTACATTTATATTTATTTATATTATAGATATTGGAAATTTAGATCACACAAATAACTACGGTAATAACTCACGGTAATGAGTAATTTAATTCCTTGTCATAAAAACAATTTTATCTCAGACAAGGATTTATTTGTCAAGTAAAGTTAAGTACCAGTTCGTCAGAAATTAATTCGTGTCTCAACCCCCTTAAGGAGTGCCAGCTATTAAATATTTTACAGAGTTATTAATCTGTTGTAAATTCGAATTGCAGAACCATGTTGTCATCTCTTTTGTTTTTAGGGTGAATGAGAGAGGTACATGATATTCCGGCAGCATGTTACTGTTTAGAACACAGTTAACTTGTTTGTTCATATTTTATTTAGGTATAGCTTATTTATCCATGCTGTGTTTTGAATTTTGCAGTTCATATAAAATGTTACTTACCAACGTAAACTACGCGCGGTTGTGTGTTGACGTGACGCAACCACAATGTTTTCATATTTCCCTTTATTACGCATAGCCGCTATGTTTACGTGTCCACTGCGGTAGCATATGTATACATTGTCATTAGGGGTGAGCGAATATTTGAAGTTTACGAAATTCGATATAAATCGAATAATATAATTCGTGAATTATTCGTTCTTACGTTTAATTATACGAGTACAACGTCAATGTGTGAACATATAATTATCAAATAGTAATTCGCACAAAACATGACCTCGTCTTGAGATGTAACAGTTTTTACAGTCAATGACTTGCGATTCGTTTTCATGGTTAAAAACATTAATAAAAACAAAGGTCGTCTTTATGTCCGTGTTCATTTCGTTTGGTGTTTCATTGGTAATTTTAAAAGGATTGTAACGATGGGACGTATGTGAATTTCCATTTAGTTACGTTGGCAGACAATTTTATATACCTATGTACATGCAAATACTATATTATCGATCGAAATGTCAGTGTGAAGCGCGTTTTGCAGTTTATGAAATCCAGGACTAAAAGGAGAGTATACTATATAGGAGAGTACTTTTTATATCGCTTGCGGACTTGCTTTTCTCTTTAATTAAAATAATGTTAAAACTCCAATTAATTTGTGCACAAAGACAGTTTTTTTAAAAGTTATTGTTATAAAGTTGTCTTCATTAAAATTGTATATAGGAAATAAACTGTGTGAAAACTGGTCGTTTTTTTTGAGTAACTAAGTTAGTTTCAGTGAATTTGTAGTATTAGGTATTGAATCTGTCAGTTTTGAGTTCCGTCTGTCTGTGTCGCAATGGAGCGCGATTGGTGGCAGCTGACACCGCGGCGAGAGATGATCTCTTTGCCTTGTTGTTTGGCGGCGATTGATTCACGGGTATGTGTACTACATATTAAAATGAGCAGATAAAAGACTGATAAAGAATATAATTACAGTTAAAACTATTAAGTACTTGGAAGATAAAATCAGTAATTTATTCTAATTTCTCGTCAGTAGTTTTCTTAAGAATTTTGTCTGTAGGGTGATAGGATTAGTCACTTGCTACGGTAGTACTGAAATGGAATGTAAAATGAAAGGGCTTTGTCTCGCTCGAGTAATCAAATAAATCCGAATTAACACCGCCGACTGCTCCCTCTTTATACGACACTGAAATTGTACACAAGAGGTCTCAAGATAAATCTCACTAAAACGGCTTAGATTTACTCGTAGAAACTCACACTTGAATGTTGTTTACTTGTTTGTTATTTTTCATTTTTAAAGACTTGACTACTAAACTAAACGTTGAAATCCACATTTGAGAATTAGGTAAATAACGCGTGTCTCAAAGTATATGGCCTTACGAAGATCGATCGAACACACTCCCAGGGCGACCTGCGTTCGTATTTCCCGGCGAGACAGTTCGATTCAATTACGACGTCACAAGTAAAGGTAAACAAACTCGGAACAAAACAGATACCTGGAAATTTTCAATATGTAGGGCGACATAGATGTTTACTATATCGACATATTCGAAATATTTTATAGTTTTCAGATATAAATAGACTTTTAAAAAGTGTTTTTGGATTGTTTTTAATCCTAAATTATTGATGCCATTGATTCTCATATATTTCTTATGTTTATGTAAATAAAAGGAATAATAAACAAGTATTCCTAGTTATATAAGCTCGTCTTTTATGCCTAACAACGAATTGCGTAAGCTATTTAGTTCAATAACATAGCTTGCTTGAGGTAACAACAACGGTAAACTACGCCACCTGATATCAAACCACATATCCTTGTACTGCTCTACATAGTATCAGGAAATAAATGTTTTAAATTGGAAAAAGATGAATGTTGACTAATGTTCACTTGAGCCTACAAAGCTTAGCAAACTAAGCGTCATTTATTATTTAGGTTTATTAAATTCCCTTTTAGCAACACTATAATTAAATAAGGAAAAAATGGACCTTTGTTGCCACGTACAATTATGTTCTAGATGAAAAAGACAAAATTACAGCCTAGAATGGCGCACTTTTATATATCCCACGCGGATAAAATCGCATGTAATATAATGTAATTATGCTATGTACTCCTAGTAAAAATGCTTATGTAATTTCCAGGGTTTGGCGTTCAGTATCGAGGAGCGTCAGGCGTTAGGCATCCACGGGCTGCTGCCGGCCAGGGTCAAGAGCCAGGAGGAGCAGATGCAGCTCTGCAAGCTCTCCATCGAGAGATACGAGGACCCGCTCAACAAATACATCTATCTTATGGGATTACTTGTGAGTTACTAGCATTACGGTCACTGTGTTTATGTTAAATGTAATTGCCACACAACTCAAACGGCATCCTAATACCCCTAGTGTAGATTAATAACTGATATAGTGGACATGAATATCGCATGAATACTGTTTTAATTTGTATTATATTTCTCTGTGATTATAGTTTTATAGTATTAAGGTTACCTAAATGTGAAGTTGAATTTATAATAATTTATAATTCAGATTACCTTTTGTAAAAAGGTTAATGAATTGTTTGTTAATTGACATCCTTACGGTTAAGATCTTAGTTGATAAGTTGTACTTATAATGCTAGTTTTAGTGTTACTATTAATGTATCGTTATATGATCGATTTCACATATCCTGTATAGCGAGGCTGCAGCCTCTGTCAATGCTAGACCACACCTTGCTTGAACCAATTGCTACGGAATTGTATTACTGACGGCTAAAATAATTGTCCAATCATGTTCAATTGAGTGTCGATTTTAACCTTTATTTCGTGTTTACTCAGGACCGCAACGAGCGCTTATTCTATTATTATTTGGGTGAAAACGTGGCGGATCTGATGCCCATCGTGTACACGCCGACCGTGGGGCTGGCCTGCCAGAAGTACGGACTCGTCTACCGCCGCCCGCGCGGTCTTTTCATCACCATACACGATAAGGGACACGTCTACGATATACTGCAGAACTGGTCAGTTCCTCTTTCAACTATTGTAGAACCACTTGTATAAATTATCATAAATTGCTCTGTGAAAATGAGACAAAAACATGTTGCAATACAAGGTATGTAGTGGAAGTTTATGTTCTAAAGTAGGCACAATATAACAGATAGTAAGGCTTTACATTGGTATAAGATTTCATAAAATCAGTTTTGTACTTTTTATTTTTACGAAGTGTTCTGATTGAATCTGATATATGTTGTGAGTGACATATCTCAGCTTGTTATAAAAATTAATACATTTTTATTAGGACAGCCGTATAATATATTTATTGTCGGATATATAACAACCAGATCGCCTCGTGTGCGGCCGCGCGCCCCCGGGCGTTTGGCTTTGGCCTGTACTGCCGGCTGACCTCACATACTTTATGACCTAGTATCTATTGAAATGTTGGTTTCAGTTTCAATTAATATACTACCTTATATAGTACAAATAATAAGGCTGTCTAGGCTTCTCTGTCTTTACTTGTGCTGTTGTTAAAACAGGACTTTTGAAAAAATTAGGAAAAACACCTTAAATGCGCACAATCGTGTCAAACCGAAAACATTACTCAATTGATTTGTTCCCAAACACACTGTGACTGTGCAAATGACTTCCTCTTAAATTACTTTTGTTGGTTGTCAATGTTAGTCATGAGGACGTATTGTTTACTATCGCCTGTTGCGAAACCTTGAATAACCGACATCTGTTTGAATGTTTAATTCAATCAAAATGACGATGCTGTTTAACATCAGGAAAATTACGAATATTTATTTATAAATTTGCCTCCTCAATTGAAATTACACTATTATGATGTTGATTGTATGATAAAATTTTCAGGCCGGAGACGGATGTGCGCGCTATCGTGGTGACGGACGGGGAGCGCATCCTGGGCCTGGGCGACCTGGGCGCGTGCGGGATGGGCATCCCAGTGGGCAAGCTGGCGCTCTACACCGCGCTCGCTGGCATCAAGCCCCACCAGTGCCTGCCCATCACTATTGGTAATTCTGACAGTTATTTACAACTGTCTTAGTACTGTGAAGGCATTTGAGCATTCTACAATATACTAAGAAACATCTTGTGTAATATGATCGACTCGAGTGGCTCGAAATCTGTACATATCACCTTTTAGTTGATTTTACTATATCTCAGTTGACTTAAGGCTTTTTACCTCTTTGAAATCTAGAAGACATGTAATTTTTACCTAAACAATCATAGAATTTGCCACTTTATCTTATTTTTTACTATTTTGATAAATGCCAAAGTTTAGATGGATGGATGTTTGTTAGAGTTTGTAGCCTGAACTGCTGAACGGATCTCGATGAATTTTGATATAGATGTAGAAAGTTGTTTTTTTTTTTTTAATTATACAAAGCCAATACCATGGTAATTGTCCAGACGTGGGCACGAACAACGAGACGATGCTGGGCGACCCGCTGTACATCGGGCTGCGGCAGCGGCGCGCGCGCGGCGCTGTGTACGACGAGCTGATAGAGGAGTTCATGCAGGCGGTGGTGCGCCGCTTCGGACAGAACTGCCTCGTGCAGTTCGAGGACTTCGGCAACGCCAACGCCTTCCGCCTGCTCGAGAAGTACCGCGGCAGGTAACAAACACTAACATTACACTTCGGTGTTAACACAGCAGTCGTGAATACAGCTATCTATACTTCTGTAAATATAATAAAACGTAAACATCTTTATTGTTAGTAATCATAATGTTACCAATCACAGCATATTTTTGATTTTTATTTAAATAAAAAGGCTAATGCTTCCGACATGTTCAGGCTATTTTAACGTTATTAAACTTAGGAAGTGAGTAATTTGGAAATAAGTTTCTGTTTGGAAATAACTACTGAATTACTTAAATTCTTAGCAAATACCAAGGGTATTTATTGTCATTTAAGTATTTTCAATTGAGAGTTTTAGAAATGTAAACAATAAAATAAAATTTTCATAATTTCATGCGGATGAAACCGCGCGGGAACAGCTGGTGTAATAAGAAATGTAAAATAATGTGTTTCAGGTACTGCACGTTCAACGACGACATCCAGGGCACGGCGGCGGTAGCGGTGGGCGGGCTGCTGGCCAGTCTGCGCCTCACCGGCTGCAAGCTCGCCGACAACACCTTCGTCTTCCAGGGCGCTGGAGAGGTCACACTTTGTTCATCTCTTCATATATCAGTCATTATCAGCAGCTCACTATAAGGGTACTACACCCCAGTAAGGGTGACTAGACCTTAGTCAACAACGCTGGCCCACTGCGGGTTGACTTCACACATGTCTTTGAATTTCTCCGCCTACATGTGCTTGTTGCATCATCATGTTTTCCTTCACCGTAAGAAGTCAATTCTAGCATATTTCATCTTCAAGAAAATAATACATTATTTTTAATATATTGTTGATAAATCATACAATTATTTAACATTATGTACTTTCTACTGCGTAGAATTTAATTGTAGGAAAGAGGAATTTATAGTATAAACCAGTATTTGTGAGGTGTTATTATGCGAGCAGGCGTCGCTGGGCATCGCGGAGCTGTGTGTGATGGCTATGAAGGCGGAGGGCGTCTCCGAGGAGGAGGCGAGGTCGCGCATCTGGATGGTCGACTCTAAGGTATACCATCCACCAATGTTATATGTCAAATTATATAATATATAATTGTATTTTGCTACTTTTAAAATGTATTTTAATGTACTAATTTGTATAACCGTGTCGCAGGGTCTGATAGTGCGCAACCGGCCGGAGGGCGGACTGAACGAGCACAAGGAGAAGTTCGCCAAAGACTGCCCTCCCATCCGCACGCTGGAGGAGGTCGTCAACACCGCCAAGCCCTCCGTGCTCATCGGTTAGTACAACTTTAAGACAACAGATAACTGTAAAGATGTAGTCGTTTAGTCCCCGACAGTAATCGCTTAAAAAATAATAGAAAAAACAAGATCTTACAGAAATTTTTTCCAGACACATGTAAGAAGAACGATTGATTTACCTCGTCACACCAAAAATATGATTGCAATAAGATTTTTCCTTATTAGTTTTTTAATGTTATTTATTCTAGTTCATATATCCCTTATATTTATATTTTCTTGCTGTACTAGCTTTGGCGACATCGTCCGCGCGGAATTAAAAAACATAAGTAGCCTTTATGATCTTCCAGACTATCCTCCATCTATGCCAAATTTCATCAAGATCCGTTCTGCCGTTTAGACTACAAACTCTAACAGATATCCCTCCATAAAATCTTATTTATTAGGCTAATGCGTACCATCTTTCGTCATCATCACTCTGATTAGGTGGGATCGTGGTCAAGCGCTAGCTTAAAAATTTATAATATGAATAAGTTTTGTATTGTGTGATGCGCAGGCGCGGCGGCCATCCGCGGCGCGTTCACGCCGGCCATACTGCGCGCGATGGCGGACAACAACGCGCGCCCCGTCATCTTCGCACTCTCCAACCCCACCAGCAAGGCCGAGTGCACCGCGGAGGAGGCCTACGTCAACACTGACGTACGTCACACACCAACTAACGAAAGATGCATTTTAATTATAATGACAATACAAACCAAACTGTAATCCCTGATCTCCAATAAGTAATAAGTCTACATTTTTTATACCATAATGTGGCAAACCAGCAAGCGGCCATCTGAATCCGCCAAAATGGTGAAGCGACATCCGGAATTGCAGATGCGTTGACTACTATCGACAAAGGAGAGACGCACATAAAGATTTTTCCTCTTTCTATGCCGCTCCTCCATTGCCAAATCCACATTTCCTTCTCATCCTCTCCTTATAAGAAAAAGGTGGGAAGGGAAAGGGACTAAAATTAGGCCTCCGGCACTTCACTCATCATACTATACGGAATTGCTCCCACTTCACACCTGTGTAGCCATGGTATTGCTCGGGGCCGGCCATACAGTGCGAAGATGTAAAACCGGTGCTACGACTGTTAGACTTTTAGCTAGGTTGGTGCGATTTATTCTGCACTAATGACAATTATGTTTGAAATATTATTATAGGAATGTTTTTAATGTCCGCTCTATGATTTATTTGAATCATTGTATTTGTAGGAGCGTGCGATCTTCGCGTCGGGCTCCCCGTTCCCTGAGTACCGCACTAAGGACGGGCGCGTGCTGCGGCCGGGGCAGGGCAACAACTCCTACATCTTCCCCGGACTGGCGCTCGGTATCCTCTGCGCGGGACTCATCGACGTTTCTGAAGACTTCATGCTGCTCGCCGCTGAGGTCACTATACTTTACTTCACTAAACACAATCTGCACTAACTGAACATAGTCTATATGAAAGACATCAACTATTTTACCCATCATCACCCCTACCTTATCCTACTCCCGTAGGACGCATCGGGTTTCCGTCCTACAAATAACTCTATCATCCGTCATCTCAGTCATCACTCCCTTCTTGATCATGTCACCTTTCAGGCAATTCATAGATCTTTTTCTACGTCTACCTCTACCGGTGTACCTACACACTCATAACAACCTTCTTGTTACCATCAACTATATTTTTTAATTCCACGCGGACGCAATCGAAGGCGATAGCTAGTTTTACTAATAAAAGTCCATATAGCTAAGATAATATCCATACAAAATACTTTAGAGTTAAAATTGTAACTAAAGTTCCTTAACAACTTCGGAAATAAATGTCAAAAATCTTTCATTTAATAGTGGCTATAAGTTAATGACTTCTAATACAATGTTTCTATTAATAAACAATACTTGATTACATAACTTTGATTATATGAAAAATATATTAATTATAAAATATTATAATGTGACAAATGTATGTGTAATGTATGATGTGTGCAGGCGCTGGCGGAGATCGTGTCCGCGGATGACCTGGAGCACGGCAGCCTGTACCCGCCGCTCAAGGACATACAGAACTGCTCTGTCAAGATCGCCAAGAAGATTGTAGACCACGCCTACGAGACTGGTAAATATTCACCCGTTTATTTCAATTTCTCATACCTTACACTGAAAATAGTCCCTAACTATGAAAGCATATTTGTTAATTAATTTGAAGAACCAATAAAAACATTTAGAGTCAGTCCTACCAAATTCTTGTAATATGTCAGATATAAATCCAACGTGTAAAATATGTGATGGAAATGTAGGATTTTGTTACCTTTCTGACAGTGACGTGATTTTTAAGCTATCTGAGACTCTATCAGCCAGTGGTGGGACCGGCCCTAAGTCGTCGATTCTCCCAGTATGAATAAAAAATTAAAAAATTACTAACCCTTTTAGGCTATAAATGAAAATGCATTTAATATTTATATCAATTGACTAATGCATTTGTTAGAATCGGTAAATAGTGACATTTGAACATCAAATGTTCTAATAAAAAACACAATATCGTAATAATGGTGGTAATAATCGTAATATTTCAGGCAAGGCTCAAGTGCAGCCTCAACCGTTAGACACGGAAGCATTCATCCGCGCGCAGATGTACAACGCTAAGTACGAGCCCGCGCTCCCGCAGCGCTACGCCTGGCCCAGCGACACCGCGCCCCGCGTCGACCGCGTCTAGTGCCTCACACCTCACACCTCACACCTCACACCGCGCCTCACACGCCTCACACGACTCACATCGCACCTCACACACCTCACACATCACATATAATGCTTGTATTCCTCACCATGTCCTAAAACTGTCAAACGTCAAATAAATCTGTCCGTAGGTTAACTTTTATATATGTAGTCTTATAAAAGTGAAGTGTCATTTTATCCAAATTGTGTTTAATATTGCACTTTACAGTCGAATCGTATCTGATATAACGGTTCAGAGTAGGGTCATTATTTGATTGCGTGTGACAGTCGATGTGAATTATTGACTTGCTAGTGCTGAGCTTGCTTGAATAAATGTGTAATTTCCGGATAAATAGTTACAATCGAGGAATTTCCATTATCGAAAAACTTACATAAAACATAATAAATGCGTCATTTCTCTTTGAAAAAATGGGTACAAATTTTTCGACAATAGAATTTCACAATGTGAGGTTAAAATATACTTAAATTATCTTACAGGGCTGACCGTTCCATATTGTACTTACTTTTTAATGTCAGCTGAAGTAGCGATTATAGGTTAGTTTTTGATATTTGACAAATGTTACCAACGTACAATTTTTCCCTAATATTAGGGGAAATCTGTTTGTGATACAATGTACCTAAAAGTCAGACCTGCAGTGTTTGAGGTTATTAATTTATTAAAAAAAACTCATTATTTTGTGTGATATTCGTCTTGACAAGCATAATTGTGGCTTGCACATTCCAAAGTGATTCAATAGAATCAACAAATTATTTATGATTTATTTACTTTGTTCAAACTCAAATATTTATTATTTTGTAACCAAAAAAGTTGAAAACTTATGCTTTATTTATTTACTGCACTAATTTATGGTGGTTTAAACTGTACCTTATAGTATATTTCTTACACAAACCAATTCCTAAGTGACCATAAGTCGATTCTGAGTATGGCAGTGTTCTTCACGTAGGTTTATTTTGTTAATTTCATCACAGTATAATATTTCATGGGTGTAACGTAAGGAAGCTTGTATTGTATACATTTGCTCATGTTCCTTCAAATGTACTTGATAAACGAATTTTTCAACTTATAGGTGTATGATATTTATTTGTAAATTTTAAATAAACTGAAATTATTATAAAATGTTTTATTTATTTCAAAAAATTGAAACTGGGTATAGTAGACTGACATTACGAGTTCTTACATGTTTTTTGTTATCACTAAAATTTGTGAAACTTTCATAACTTCATTGACATTGTAGTTTTGTGCAACTGAAAAGTACACCTATCACAAATCTGTATGACACAGATTATGTCGATGCGTTGCGTACACGTGCTCGCAACCGTCATGGAAATAATCGCGACCATGGAGGTAATAAGTACTACGTAGAACATGAGTGTGTTCTATCCATGGATGTACTACTAGAACAGGATAGAGCTCTTGTTGAAAAATTGAAGCCGAGCGAGACCTCAATAACTACCATTTTTCCATCTCTGGCCATGGTGACCATACTGAAATACGATTTTAGGACAATAATTATAAAAAAATATTCGTGAAAAAGAATAAAACCATTATATATATGACCGATACAGCCTTTATTACATATATTTTATTTATAAATACAAATTGAGAAGTGTTTCACAACAAAATATTCCCTAGCTTAGTTAATTGTCCGTAACGTTATATCACTGCACAGCGCGGGCGCGGGGGCACGCGGGGGCATGCGGCGAGCTCGCGGGGGCACGCGGGCAGCAGGTGGGGGGCACGCGGGGGCACGCGCCCCGCTCACCGGCTGAGCGAGTGCGAGCGCTCACGGGAACTCTCGCCATTGCAGCGCGCGCGGTCATTGCCTGCAACATCACATACCTTACAGTACTGTACCCATTGACATGTCATCTCTTTCGTTCCAAGTAGAAACAACAGAGATAACATTATACAGGTTTTACGACAGACAAAGCTCACACGGTATACAAGTCAAGGCAGCGCTTATTTTAATATGCATTTTATAATGCAATAAGTGATATTCTAATAAATCTACATTTATACATTAAACGCTACATTTTATCATTAATAACTTGCAATTTTAGTCTAATTTTTGAACATATAATCCTAATTGAAATTAACATAATATACAAAAAAAAAACAAGTTTTAGGGGAAGACATTCACGAATAAAATAATAAAAGTGCAAAACATTCTCATTTAGTTACAATTAAAAAAAAATAGTTTCTAACTGAACAGACCAGCATTATATTTTTAATTGCAGCACTGAGTTATGGTCATTTAAAAGCCCCTTAGCGTAGATTATTCTAAATCTACACCAAGTGTATTGACCATATGTATGTCAGTTAGTTAAAATACGCATTGAAAAAAAAAAGTGTAAAGGGCCAAAAAAAAAAAAGTTAAGGTAACTTAGAGCAGGCCAACAGTGAGCAAAGTGTGTCATGTCTCAGCATGTGTTGACACGAGTGATGCAAAGCGCTGGGACAAGCGTAAGAGACAAGACAAGGCCTGACCTAAGGAACGACGGCCGTGAGAACTGGTGCCCTATAACAAACAATGTCACATCATCACTGTCACCTTTACAATTGGGCGCCAAAAATTTAATTCATTATTAATAAAATGATATTAACCATTGTGTTTAATTTCCTGAATTTAAAAAGCTAAGGCGCGTAGTAATTATGATTTAAGAAGTTAAACTAAGTTACATATTGTAGGTGGAACGTAAGTTAATGAAATCAACAATTTTGGAATTAAAGTTCTGTTCAACGGGATTTAATTTTAATAACTACGTTTTATTACTATTTTGTCATTATTAATAGCAGTGGAAAATGCAAAAAATGTGAGTTTGGTTAGTAATGAAGCCAAATTCTAAATAAATTGATATTTTAAATATTTACAATGTAAGAGTAAGTTTATTGATTGTATAACAAATCGATATACTAAGAGTAGAACACAAGATAAAGTTAATAAATTATTTTTAACTAGCTTTTGCCCACGACTTCGCTCGCGAAAATAAAAAAAAAATCCAGACTATTCTACATGTATGTCAAATTTCTTTCAGATCCGTTCAGTTTAGACTATAAACTCTCAACATCCATCCATCTAAACTTTCGCATTTATAATATTAGTATGTGTGTATGTGTGTGTGTGATGTGTAGTGTGTGCAGCGTGCAGTGTACACACCGAGCCGCTGGTGGTGCGGCAGCTTGGTGAAGAAGGGGTGCGCGAGCGCGTCCCGCAGCGAGATGCGCTGCGCGGGCTCGTACTCCAGCATGCGCGCGATCAGCTCGAACAGCTGCCGGTGCTCCTCGTTGTTGCTCTGCATGTACCTCTGCACACACCAACACACATACATATATTAATGCAAACAAGGAAATGAGCGTTGCAATGCTGGGTGGCTGAGCTCTGCATTACGCTGCTAAACAAAGCGACATTTATTCACAAAAATATCAGTGGAGACAACTTAAATGATGATCGCATACGACGTGTTTTTAAAATGTGGTTAGTGGAAAAAGACTCTTAAAAATGTTCCTATTAAAAACATAGTCAATTGCAGTCTAACAACAGGTAAGACATTTACTATTTCGCATTTTACCATCTCTTTGTCAAATACAATTTAAAACCACACTAGCAAATCGTGAAATTACGAAAACTTGAGAAAGCTACCTACTAAATTACTTGCATTATATTTTCATATTAGCTATTATAAAAGTATTACCACAATAGCAAACAAGGAAGAAAAAGATAATATCAATCTAGACTTAGCTACGGTCGTTGTAACAATAACACGACGGAGAACTCTAACACAATACAGTTAAATTGTCATATAAAAAGTAAAGTGGGACATTATTATAAAACACTTTCAAACAACGTTACGTAAAACATGGAGACGACGCTTTCACAATCATAAAAAGTGCAATCTTATTTACATCTATACAACTATAAATCAATTGTTTCTTTTTATTTTTTTAACATAAAAAATATTTTTTTTCACCGACTTCCCAAAAGAAGGAAGTACTCAATTCGCCTGTATGTTTTTTTTTTTTTAATTAACCTCAGTCAACAATCATTGTACGAATAAACTGTAATGTTTGTTTACTACAAAAATAAGAGACATGGCAATAATTTTGTTATACAAGTGTTTATTTATCATAGCGCAGAAATCAAAGCGCATCGAGGCTTTATTTATCTTACATCCTTAACCTTACAAATGCATGTAACGGTCGTTACGCGCATTGTTTTAATAATAGGCGAGTTTATTTTTAAATCAGAATAAACGTGCATTACGCTGAGGAGATAAGGTTGAATTTGTTATTTTTATTATATATTTGTTGACCCCCCGATACTGCGCTAGTATAAATTGATTTTTATTAGTAAGAGAATGTAAATTAAAAGGATATCATGTAGTGGCACATGTATGGAGGGTACGTGTATGTATGTATATAAACTGACCAGCAGCGGCTTGCAGTTCTCGCGCACGTAGCGGCCGGCGGAGGACTTCTCGTCCCAGTCCAGTTTGCCGTGGTAGAAATATTTCGTTCTCGTCTTACGAGCCATTCTGAAATACAACATTAGCACTATAGATTACATTCAATTACTAAAACATGAACTTTCTAAACTACGCTTAGATCTATTATATCTTGACGTTTGCATTGCAATTATAGTCAAATTTGACCCTGTGTTAGTTTGCGATTACTTTTCTCAGAAAATAAGTGAAGCTTATATCGGTCTAGAAAAGTACATAAAAAAAAGCAAGCAATAGTATAAGAATTTTGTTAATAGTTGACAGGAGGCTAGTGAGTTCAAAATTTAGTTTGTTTTAAGGCCACCGGGGTCAGTCACGTGTATGAGTGTACCTGTAGGGGATGGGTCCGAGGATCCTCTCCATCATGGCGAGGTGCTCGCGGTTGTCGTGCGTCTGGAAGAGCGTGATGCCGAGGTGCAGCTCGAACATGATGCAGCCGATGGACCACACGTCGCACGGCTGCGACCACCCCAGCTCTGAAACACACAATAACATACTAATTATCGAAATATTTCTACATCTTGGCTTTAATTATATAAACGATAAATTATGTGTATGTTTTAGAGAAAATTGGTTTATCTAACTTGAACACATTTCTGCTAGGTCAATAATACACAAGGCGACGCAATACAATATCATAGAGCATCGTGCAAACATATGTTGTCGACAGTTCTCTCATCAACAATGTCAGTTGCTCGAATACTGTTTGTCAAGGTTATCATAGAAGTCGCTGGAATTTTAAAGTTTGGTACAGGCGGCACAAATGTGGTTAACATTTAGTAAGTACACCAGTCCTGTTAGAGTATGCATGTACTGACCGACTAGACCACACGAGTCGACGATTGCACGTGACGTGATAACTGCGACGCAACAATGCAATTTTAGTTTTAAAGATTTACGTTATCTTTTGTACGAATTTAAAATTACTTAGGGCCTGTCCCATAATTATTGTAAATTGTCAGATAACATCCAACAAATAAAATATGTGATGGAAGTATCGGATTTTGTTACTTTATCTGACAGTGAGGTAACTTTTAAGCTGTCTGAGCCTCTATCAGCCAGTAGACATCTGTAATGTATTAGTTTGTTGGACATATGCAGACAGCGGTTACTGATAGTGACCTAGGTTGTTTGTCTCATATTAAAGCAAAATATTGATAAGATATATTAAAAACGTACCCAGTATGACTTCCGGCGCGCGGTAGTGCCTGGTGGAGACGATGGTGCTGTGGTGCTCGTGGTCGAAGGTGGCGCTGCCGAAGTCTATCAGCCGCACGTCGCTGCGCTTCACACGCAGCAGGTCATGTGTCTGAAACACAACACACATTACTTCACTAATCATTCATATAAATACTTTTCTACTTTCAAAAACAAAATCTGAAAGGGGAAAAATATAATTCTAATATAAATTAAAAACCAGTGTAATGATAGGCTCAATTATTCGAAAATTTAAATACTCTATAGAGTCTTTGCAAGTAATTTTTAGAAAAAATTCTAAGCTAGTTGTTAAAATAGTTTTTATATTTTAGTACCGCGAGAGCACTAGCGTTCCTAGCTATTGTCTAGACGAAGTTTGGTTTTAAATTATTCGAAGCAGTTTATAGGTGTGTATTAGACATTTATAAAACACGTCTGAAGACAAAAGTTACTTTGTAAGGTAGCATATAAAATATGTGTAAAGCTTACCTTCTTACTACTATTATATACATTGACGACCTCGTAGTCGCTGTCCACAAACAGGATGTTCTCCGGTTTGAGGTCTGTGTGCGTGAGCTTGTTCTCGTGCAGGAAGAGCACGCTGTAGATGAGCTGGTAGGAGATGTGCCGCACCTGCTCCAGCGGGTACGGCTGGTAGTTGTTGTCTTTCTGCAAACAACAACAATATAATCAGAACAACTAACTTCCATTGTAAGGGGATGTGGATTAAACAACACATCTACATTGTTGTTCATACGAATACTTATGAGAGAGGATATTCCTTCACATAATTGTACACTTTGGTGAAAAGGAACATGTTTCCTTTTATTTCCTTGTGGTTATGAACGTTTGAATCAATATTTATAAATGAAAACTTACCAAAAAGTCAAATACACTTTGTCCGAGCATTTCAAATGCGATACACATGTGTCCGTGGTATTCAAACCAATCCAGCATTTTTACACACAAACTGTAACAAGAGATACATTATCACATTAGAATTCAAGTTTCTGTTACATTCCGATTTATACTAACACGAACTTAAATATTTAAGTACTTTTACCGATGTTATCAATACGTCATCTAAACTATGACACGTGAAATACGAATAGATAGTGTGATATTAAGCTGGTTTTCCATTTTAGGAAATTAGACCAAAGAAAGAGTATAGTTTGGGTATTCCAATGTTTAGATTAAGTAAAATAATATACAATTACGTCACTAGACAAACATATTTCTCACGCGTTTTAGGTGAAAGCATGTATGTAAATAATTTCGTTAATCAAGGTCGATTCTAAAACCGTGTGATATAAAATATTTAGTATTTATAAGCGACCAGAGCTCGCTGGGACAGGGTCGTGGGGGAGGGGGTACAGGAGAGGGGGGTGGTATTTTTGTGTGTCGGTTGACATCGGGTGCCTGGCTGCGCGCCAGCAGCGGCCGCCGTATCGCGTACAAACACGCAAGGTCAGCCTGCGCCGGACAACGGACAGCGCTCACCGCTCACCAATCACAACCATCGACACATAATAATACTTTGCCAACGTAAACTTCAGAAATGTCAATAACACTGAACTAACTGGAGTATATTCAACTAAGCCCTTCTTTATGTAGCTATTAATGACGCATAGTTACTGTTAGGTTGCCAGATTTTATTGGAAATATCTAAAAATTGAATGACTGTAGTATGAAGAAAAAGGTGAAGTAGTTTTTTCATCAATTATGCAAGTGAGACGGTTGATGCAAAATAAATTGCGGGTTTCATTTCCTAGTTCTATACGTATTTAAATGTTATGTTATATTGTCGCAGCCAGTCAAAGTAGGCGGATGTTTATCTCGATTTCGTCGAGCACATAAATAATGCGAGCATTCAGTACTTACTGTTTACAGTCGGGGTCAACTTCTGCCAACTTTTCTAATACATTAATCTCTAACTTTGCAGCCTCTCTGTACTTCTCGACGTTTTTTATTATTTTAAGAGCCATTCTGTGCTCCCTGAAAAAGTAACACAAAACATGATCATTAAAAATTATGACAGTAAAATAAAAAGATAACGGTGAGTTACCAAGTTACACTTATATGCCAACAATATTGCTATGCTTCTTATTTTCATTGTAAAGGGCAGAGACAACAATATATTTTCATACAGACGTTTGAAATTTACTATAGTTAAATGTAATTTTACGGATATCTATACTAATATTATAAAATGGAATGATTTGTATTTTTGTATGTATTCGATTCACGTACAAACTACTGGGCCGATTTTAAAAATTCTTTTACCATTAGAAAGGTAATTTATCTGTGAGTAACATAGGCTATATTTTTTATATTGTTTTTTTTTTTAATTTCACGCGGGCGAAGTTGCGAGCAACAGCTAGTCTAGTATAAAGTGAAGGTAAAATAGGTATTTAAATTCAATATTGAATAGGAGAAAAATCTCTAAACTTATATAAAGATCAGCATTTAGTAGCAATAGCTAGTGAAGGTAGACTGAGTAATGTAAACAAATGAAAATAGAGCTTGAACAATAAGCGCGCGGCCGCTCCGCCCGCCGCCCGCCGCCCGCCGCCGCGCCCGCCCGCCTTGCCAAAACAATGTGTGTCGCAGACAGCTAGTGCGAACTCATTCTATCACAACGGGGAAATACTTTTAATTTCCTCATTCTCATAATATTAGACATACTTGGGCCGGTAACAACGGTGCAACTATCGCGGTTAGTTCAGTCAAAAAATATGTATAAAAACACTTATTTTTTCATTGGTAGGAAGACGTTGGTGAGCTATCATAACTTAGATTGAGTTGTGCACACTGGGCCAGATAAATTTGTCAGTCTATACTATAACTAACCTAAGTCTGCATGTTTGCTTAATCTCAAAACCTTAGAATAAGTAAAATGAAAATGATATATCTTACATTTCTAAGTCCTTGACTTCGACCACCTTTCCGAACGTGCCCTCACCGAGAGTGTCGATGATCTTATCTGAAAGTAACCGAGTACATAATGAATCAACTGCACACATCACCAGCGTTGCGACGGAGCCGGGATACATCTCCATCGCAACATATTTATTACCACGTAATCCTACGAAAAAAGAAACTCTAAAAATTTTATAAAAGCAGTTGGGGTGCAAAATTACGAAGTAAATTCAAATTATGAAGTCATTCAGCATCAATTTTTAAGTAGTCGTTATAATTTCATGATGTTTTAAAGGTAAAGAAAACAATACAAAAATTAAAAGCATAAAGTTAATGCGAGGAAAATCTTCGTAGAACACGAATGTCTGCAACGGGGCTTCAATGTACTGAGAAAGTTACACATTTAATAAACTGTCAATTGTTAGTGTGCGGTGTATTTTCTGTTTGTGTTTCGGTTAAACCGAGTCTGTGTGGGAGTGTGGTGTACAGTGTAGCTATGGGGTGGGGTGGGGTATGGTAAAGTTATGTTGTGGACACGAACATCTCGCTCCCATGACATATCCGGGCCAGTACACCAGGTGTCCGTCCTTGTCGTCCTTGACGGAGGAGCGCGCCCGGGAGCTCTGCAGGGCGGGCAGTGCGGCCAGGTAGGGGCAGCCGTAGTCGCCGCGCCGCGCCCGCGCCCGCGCCCCGCACACACGCCACACGCGCCACACGCCACATGCCACGGAGAGCGCCACGCGATCGCCACGGACCCGAGTCGTGTTGTACCCAACAATCAGAATGGAACGGTTGCCCGTCAGACAAGCGACAATTGGAATGTGTGTCGTACATGCTGTTAGAGGGCGGACGGGTGGGCGCTGCGGGTCGCGCCAGTCTGCGGTTCAACTCATCACCGATCACAACACCACTCCTTCACTCGCTCTCGCCACTCTCGCAAGCGCAGCCACACGCACCGACGGCATTCGATCAGTGTCCACCCGAGCCCTTACTGAATACATTGCAACGAATACTAACGCCCGAAACGCTCGAGACGATCGAACTTCTTCGCTTACGACCGGCGCTCGTTAATATTTTTATGCAATAAAGAAACATTTTGTCCGTAAAAACACGCACAAATAAGCTAAACACATGCACTATCATTTTACAACGATTGGTATTGCCTCATTTCTGCGAACGTCAAAAACACACTGTTAGTAGTAGTACGATTGTAAATAATGTCTTTTAAGAAATACCGCTCTAATTTAGTTTTGGAAAGAAACACTCATGTAAGTAAATGAAACTACCTTCGTTTTTGTAAATGTTAGGAAAACACATGCATTCAATTTAATGCTTACTACGTTCGTATTTACGATTTTTATTTTATAATTTAAGCTCCTTATGGTGTTCATTTAGTTCACTTGTAGATAAAATCGTTAAAGTATCATTGATTGGAAAGCGTACATTACTAAGCACGGACCGGGTGTAGAATATGTTAGCAGGGGCACGCGCAGGCGGTTAGGAGTGCTTACAGGCGGCGTGGCGGCGCGCCGCAGTAGGTGCCTGGGCCGCTGGGGGCGGCGGCGCGCGCGCATTTCGGGCGGCAACGCCACCACATCCCCCACCCCCAGCGGCTCCGGCCTGAGCGCCGGGCTCGCTACGGGACCTGCACCGTTGGGCTCCTTTTCCGTGATACGCCCGTAAACTTCATCTAAATGCGCGTACTTCATGATCAGGCTTTGTATCTCTTTTCGTCTTGTTTCACGTTCAGTGAGGACGCGGTCGCCCACAGGCGTTTTGTCGTCGTCCTCGTCGCTGGATGGGAAGTAGATCTGCTTCTGCCTGCCAGACTCCCTGGCGGGCGAGGACGCCGGGGTCCTGGTCGCGTACGATTTGACGTCGCTGCCGTGCTGCAGAGGCGACACAAGATCGCGCGCCGCCGGTTGTATGTTGATGTCAACGGGACGCAACGATAACTTTCCACCTCTTTTCTCGTCACTTTTTTCCGCTCGAAGCGATCTTCTTTGATGTCGACGATAAACGCTATCTCTGTCCTTCCCGAGACGATCTTTGATTAAAACATCGAATCCATTTTTAAAGTCGTTCCTATCTCCATGTTTATGTCCCGACGATAATCGTCGGTCGGACGTATTTCTGAAGGGAGTTTTATCTCTTGTTTTTTCTCGCGAATAAATATTTCGTTTGAAAGAATTTTCACCAAACACAGCCGTGGTAAGGCTTCTCATCAGGCCACGGGGCACTATCGGTTCAGGTTCCAGAGTTTTATCACGATCCTCCTTTTCTTTCCGAGCTCTTTCTTTTTTCTGTAACGCAATTTTATCCAGCACGGAGGAATACTTGTCTTCCAATCGACTGCGCGTGCTGCCCAGCATAAGCGTAGGATCTATGTTATTGTTGTTAGCTTCCTTGAGAGGGTAACGTTTGGTGAACGGCGACGATTGATTGTCTTTCAAATGTGCTCTGCGGAATGAGTCACTGCGAGCTAAAGCGCTAATACCGGAGCTCGTATGTAAAGGTGATGTATCGATCCGGGACTTAGTTGTCGCAAGATAGCTCGGGTACGCACGTTCGTCGTTCAACTTCCGCATAGAGCCGGATAATCCGGACGTGAGAGACGTGTAAGGAGAGATATGGCTATTGTTGTCATACCGACGGACGTTGGTGAGGGTCGAGTTTTTATTAGCTAATAACTTGTCATCGTAACGAGTTCGCGCGGCGTGAAGCTTAGTATCGACGACGGCGTCGTTTTTCTCGGAAGGTCCGCGCCGCGTCAGCCGATTGATGATGCTGGAGTAGCCGTCCGACAGGAGTTGAGTCACGCTTGAGGTTGAGGAGCGCCCGTAGCGCTGACGTCGCGGGCTGGTCGTGCTGGCGCCGCCCGCGCCTGTGCCGGCCATCTCTTTTCGCACTCACTAGTCGCAACACCGAATTACTTTAACCGCGATATACACATCACATTACACTTTTCCACCATCGTAATTCAACAAGAAAGGGTCGTTACACGTTTTCATGTGTCAGGTATTTCATGGAGTGGTGCAGGAAGCGTACGGTTTGCCGGCGGATATTATACTGGGTCTACTCTGGACCGTGAGCGTACCACCGCGCGGACGGGATTTCAGAAAGATCAGTAGCGCAGGCGAGTGCGGCCGTCGGTGCCAAGTAATGGTCGCGGACTAAAAATATCGGCAACCCGTGGGAGCGCCCTCCCGCGCACTCCGAGGTGCCGCCGCGTGCGCATTTCGTCGCATTATCCGCTGCCGCTGCTCCGCCGATTTAATACCAGCCTTCATATACACGTTAAGATACTTGTATACATTGAATGGACTTCTTTAATGTTTGTCTTCGGTACGATTACGACTATAAACCCAAATTATGCTTTCATTTTCGAAAAACCTTGACGCTTGCTAAATTTCCTAATATTTCACGACGAATAAAAGTTGCAAATTTCAATCTTTTAATAATTTTTTTTTCAATGGTAGACATATTTGTATTGGTTTAACGACACCGGCGCAGCGATGCGTGCGATTTCTTTCTCCGAACGTTGAGCCCGAGCGCCAAGTCAATTCTGTCAATACGCGCTCAGTAAATGGGTTAGTGGGTGAACAATGCGTTGCGTGCGCGCACTGACAACTCCACGCGTACATGTTATTAATCATCACAATGTGGTTATCGCATGTGATGCCTCAGGTCAATCTTAATCTTGATAGATCCAGCATAATCACTGACAGTTCTACTCTTATCTCTTCATTATTGCACGGTCGGGCACAGAGGCGTGTCGGAAAATAGTTTTAAATCATGACTTCTATTCGTGTTTTCTTATCGTTATAATGTAAACAAATTTTATTTGTCCATCGTCCCCTTATCTCCGTCGGATGTTCCATAGTTTAACTGTTCGATCTCGACGTTCAAACTTTAGTCGTGCAACTCGTGTTCAACTTAATAGACACAATGTTGTCAGCCGACGCAACGTACGGCGCTGCGTAACGGAAACGCTATTGAAATATCAAACATTCCCCACGTTGTATTTGTAAGAGACAATTTCATTGCAACCAGTATGTTAATACTTTTCCTCTACCAATGTTTTACGCAGACCTGGCATCTCACCCTGACTATCTACTCTTAAAGTACTAAGGTCACTATTGAATGCATGTATTTTATACAAAATGTCAAAACTAGATCAAAGCATGCTCATCACATATGTTACCTCAGAGGAGTCAAAATCATCTGTCAATGTTAGTATAAAAAAATCCACAACTTTTTTAACCACTTTGAGTAAACTAAAAGATTTCATGATTTAATCACGGTACATGAGACTATAGTTAAAAGTTAATTTGAGATTAACAATGCACAAACAGCGGTTGGAATTATTTCATAATAGTTTGTACGACGGTCGGTCGTGCACTATCAGCTGTTGAGATGCGTCAAGGATCGCTAAACGCGGCCGGGGTGCAGGTAAAGCTCGCCGGCCTGCCATTGGTCCGCGGACCCCGTCGGTAATACCGTTAGGGTACAGGCCTTTCAACCTTTTTCTTTTGTTAAAACAAGAACATACATGTTCCTTATACTAAGGCAATTAAAGCATATTCGAAATTCTAATAAAACATTAAAGATTCGTGATTGCGATTAAAGAATTTGTGAAATACTCGGTACCACATTTTCTTATAACATTCTCACATAGGGAAAACTACGTGGAGTACTGACCTTGCCCGCGATACGAGTAAACGCACCGTCCACATCAAAAAGTACATCGGCGACGATGTTAAGGAGTTTTGCGACATCGTGCCACTTGCAGCCGTGGTCTTTGAGGAATCGCTTGTAGAGTTCGTAAAAGGATGAGAAGCGTAGTGTATCGCGAACGCGGTCGGGCTTTAGCGCCAGCTCGGCCATAGCGCTTGCTTGCAGCGCGCGCACGTGTCGGTAGCGGCGAGGCGGCTGAGCGGCTGCACGCCGGAGACGCGACTGTTCTGGCGTAAACGCCCGCGTGCACACACTAGCCGATGTTTTGGTTTTGTCCACAGATAATATTTTACAATATAACTTTATATGGGAGAAATTAACGATTGTGCGTTTGTATTAGTTCGCTCCCAAACTTCGACTGAGAGAACTTCCTTTTGCAGCCAACCAATTAAAAGACGGCGAAGCGAACGACGGTCACAATTTAATGGAAGCTTCGGTTCTAACAGGATTTATCCGCGTAATTCCTGTCCGCCACGTGCTCTTCCTAAACAAGTATCATAATACAACTATTAAAATAAATAACATTGTTATTTAATATCCTTGTAGTGTACGACGCAATTGGGACTGCGTATATTTAAAGGCATACGTTTTAAATTTTCACAAAGCTACAATCAATAAAAAATCTCATGATTTCATATAACCAACGCCATAGTTACTTTGATAATGCCATGTAAATAATAGTAATAAAATTCGGAAACAAACATTATTCACGTTTTATCAGTGTCGGTAAAGTTTTATCTCATTACCAGACAGGGGCGGGGATATGCGGTCGACAGCCAATGTATTGTAGAAGCGTTTGTTTCGGTTCGAATTTGAACCCGGAACCGAACGTTGGACAAATAAGTCACCTGATTACTGAGACACGCGGTCGTCACGCTCTGAGACTTCTATAAATAGTGGAAACTAAAATCGCCAGTTGCTTTTGTTACGAATTTGGACAAAAATAATAGTTTAAGTGATTTTCAGCCAATTTTATTACATTATTATAAGGCAGAAATGTATTTGATACGTTATCCCAAATATAAAAAGGACTTACCGTCGACAAAGCTAAGGTTGTATTTTTTTTTAAAGAAAACAACATAAGTGAGTAATCATGAATAACAAGTGAATCATTAAAATTCGACAGCATTTGATCCAGGCTGATAGCGTGTCGCAATGACTGCGCGTGTTCATTCAAAGAGAGAATAGTATAATAATAAAATCATAATAATTTAATAACAGCAACAGAGAATAAATAACGTAAGATAACAAGGGACAGTAGATAAGGCCGCGTTCACATTAATTATTGTAGATAAATTAATGGTTAAATCATTGCATTGACTCCCGGGCATTGACACTGCGATGCGTGATATTTTGTGTGTACATAACATAGTTTGTTGTGCACGTGTTAGGGGAGAAAACTTTATGGAAGTAAATACATTGATAATAGCATTTTTCTGTGTTCAGTTTGAAAGTAATTGTTTCTATAACTCGAGTATCCATACAAACGTTTTAAGTTAGATAACATAAGTACCAAAACAATTATGAAATCTTCAGTTTAAGAGTTCATAAAGTTACTACAGCACTTTTTATCATCTAAACAGTTTCTGTTGTCATAAGCTTCAAATAACATTATACATCGGTTTTTTGGCTAAGCCATTGATTTACAAACAACACTTAGCATTAGTAGGGTTTCTTTAGTTTGTCCAGTACACATATCGTACAACATATCGATGCGCTTGGCACATTAGTGGGAGGGCAAGGTCTCCGGAAGGGGCGAACATTAACAGACAGGTAAGCTATGGACTAGCGGCTACAAGACTTCGTTCTCCGCATTAATCAGTCCATATCTCGACGTCCGAGCCGACGGTGGATTAACGATACGGCTTTCCATTATCGCGTGAACTTGACCTCTGTAAATACTGTTATTTTTATTGTACACTTGCGACTGTGAGAACAACTAATCCATGTGTTAATTATAAATCTACTAGCTACAACCCGCGTGGAATAAAACTGATTTAGCAGCCTACTTCAGACGGCAATTGTTTGAAAGTTCATAAAATTCATTCCAACTTTCGCCTTGGATACTAAAGTCAATCACTTGGACATTTTATGAGGTGGTAGCAATGTTCTGGACTTTGACATTCACAAGGCAGTTCAACAATCTGATCAAGTTGATAAAGAGAGAAGCCTCTGAACAGACTTAACTTTTTGTCTCCATGTCGCCAATAATTGGTCAATATCAACTAACCATCACTAAATCTGCTATTAGTCTTTAAAAGTATTTTAAAACGAATCATAAATAAACAAATCTGTGTATGTGACGTCTAACTTGATACAATTTTAAATGGTTCGGTATTTTATGCGGGAAATACAATTGTTACTATCGTTTAAATTAAAACGGTTTTACAGCTCATGGGATATCAAGCAATCTCTGAGTAATATTAGTTGTAAAAACCTTGCACATCCGTAACAATTCACACGTTCAATATTAATATGGAAAAGTCTGTATAAATGTCAACTACGAGTAACGTTTATTAGAGTTTTTAAATTAAATTCATACATGAATCATAACCTCGTAACGTCACATTCTTCGCAGGCGCCATGACCATACTAGGAATATATTATTGAATCAGTGTTGCTATGATTACTTTTTGTAAAATGGTCTACCAATCGATCATGATCTCAGAAACCCCCCCCCCCCCACTGCTAAGTTTGTAGTTATTGTGCATAAGCCCTACGGTCCACGTCACCATACCCGACAAGAACCAGTTGAAGCAGGATTCAATTTAGGAATTTCGTATCAGTCAGACAATTCGAGGCAATTGCTCGTGGCCGCCATCTAATGAGTCTCGATTAGGCAAATGTGTTAGCGTGCCTACAGTGTACTGTTGTGATACTGCCGCTATTACATTGTTGTGGACGCGCCGACTGACGATGCTGTTTTCCTCATACGATAACGGCGCCTATTTGCATGGCATAACACGTGAGTGTTGCTTATAGGTGATCGCAACGCAGAGACCAGTGTAGCTCGCTCACTAATAAAACCGAAACCAATATGGTATTGATAATGACGTTGGCGGTATACATATTTGCTCTACTATATACCGTAAGTAGAATTTCCTAAATTTAATAATAAAAGAAGTATGATTGAATACTTAGAACCGCGTAATTTTTCCTTTATTTAATGGAAACCGTCCCGCGCGTCTCTTTCGGCGCGCCTAGGTGAAGGTGATCCCGGCTATTTCTGTGGCTTGTTCATGTTTTGCGCGGCGCGTGGCGCCATCTAGCGGCCGCCATTCGAATTTCATAGATCTCGCCAGCTGCTGCTGCTATTTCCGTCAGTTATACATCCCAAATTGTTAATCGACTTCATGCATGTGTATATGTGCCTGATACACACGCGATAATGAAATACGGAATCGTGTTAATGGGTTGTTTAAATGAAAACAATTTGTTGACATTGTTGATATACAGACAATATCAATATTAGTTGTATATGCTGCAGAGAGATAGCAGTAATTACGATATCGCATGCAGGTTATGACAATAATGAAAACTTGACAAAAATCAAACTGTTAAACATTATCGTAGAAGCAAACAAACCCGAGGCTCGTAGTTAAGTAGATTTTTATAATATCGCGAATCAAAGCATACGTTTTGTATGAATCCCTGACCTAAAATAATGTTAAAATAGATGCGCAACGGTCTCAATGTGCCGTTGGCAGCGCATTGCGCAGTCGCTGGTTTTATTAAGTTCGTATATATAATTTGATTAATTATTCGAATGTAATTTTCATTATTTAAATAAAGAAAAAGTCAATCGAAATATTGCCTAAACCAATTGAAAAAATGGCTGACCTCGACTTCTTTTTGTTGTTTGTCAGGTTTGAGCTGTATATTGTGAGGGGGTGGGGGCGGCGCAAACGAGCAGGACGGCTGGGGGTCCGCGGCGGCCGTTTCTCCTGCCTTCGCGGCCGCTTGCTGGCCTGCCCGGGGGCCCCTATCCACAGCTTTCGCCTGGCCCTCCGCGTTCTGAATGCAGATTTGAGGCACATTTTTCTGTACATTAGCACGTTGGACGGCCGGCGTTGCCGCTAGCCACGCCGCCGGCACACAGGGAGGCACGGGATGCTTTAGTGATACATAAGAAGCGCCAGCGCTTACGTTAACACCAATAAAACCTGCTGGAGTGGAGCTACAAGGTGCGGTAGGTGGCTTATCGTTGTTGTTTGCAACGGGCTCAGATATGACTGGTGGTTTTTGCGTCTGCGCCTTTTCCGAATTATCATCCAAACATTTTACATTTGGCAAACTATTAGGTACCGGAGGTATTTTCGACGACGCACAATGGTCCTGAATTGGAATGGATGGTAATTGACTGAGGGGCACTTTGACTAAGTTTTCCTCTAAAGCCTGAACGTGAGGTCCACTAAGTAGGTTCGCTTCATTGTTGGCAACAACGGGAGTGTTGTCATTTAGTACTTCTGGTACGGGAGATACATCGTCTCTGCTTTGAGAAAAGTCAGTACTGTCACCACAACTAGAGAGTTCGCCGAGACTTTGCGCCAGGTCGAGCGCTGATGCCTCCTGGTAGTCAGTGGAGCAAGGCGAGGTGTCATCGCTCGTGTCATCTCCGGCATTAGCCACCTGGGAGCTTTTACTACTCGGTATGAATGCTAAACTAGATGTGACGTCATTAGATATGTCAGCGTTGAGGGAATCTTCACTACGAGAGGATTCTCTATTCGTATTAGTGTCGATGTTACTACATTTATTGTCTTCTTTTGCTGGCGCAACAGCAACGGTCTCTGCAGGTGTTGTTCCTTTTGATTCTATAGTAAATCGATCACATACTTGTAGCTCACTTATATTATTTTCGTTGATATTTTTAAGACTATCTGTATCCCCCTGCGCATTAATATGTTCATGTCGTTTAGTTTCGTGTTTCAAACATTCAACTGGTGATTCCGCCGGCAAGCTCATGTATTGTGGTAAAGCAAATTCTAAATCATTAAACCTCATGTATTGAATTCCCTCATCTGTGGGAACCTCCAATTGTGGCGAATAGTAATTGTAATTTGAATTATCATGTCCGTATACAGACCATGGATCGTTAGAAGGTATAATAGGTAATGTTTCGTAGTACAATTCAGGATTTAGTTCGGTATTATTTAAAAATTCGGGCTTATAATCCCACGTAGGAACAAATGAATCTTCAAATGCTAAATAATTATCGGGTAGCACCACCATCGATTGGTTAAGTAGCGACGGATCTAACGCAAAAGAACCATCGTAGAAAGGGTTGTTTAACACCAGCGGCGGCGGCTGCATCGGGACGCAGTCTAAGGCAACCTCCGCTTCCACAAACAGTCCAATTTTTGACAGGTCAGGTTCGGATTGTCCGAGTCGATAGGCACTCTCGATGTTTTCATCACATTTACTATCATAAACATAAGATATGTCAAAACTGTGAGTCCGACGTAACAATGGTGAAAGGTGTGGATCGGCACAAGAATTATTCCAGAATGTATGATTGTCCGCTTGGCTGTCAAACAAGTCCTCACACGGTACACCCACGTTGTTCATCTGTTGCAAAGCATCGGGAAGTGCACCGGGGGGGAATGCGGTGTCGCAGGGGTGCGTGTCAGCCGGCAGCAGTAGCACGCGCGGCAAAACCGGCGGGGGGCCGCGGAAGAGCAGGTTGTCCGGCGGCGGACGCGACGGCTGCGCGGCCATGGCGGTCGGCGCGGCGGACACGCGCTGGCCGCCCGGCTGAGCTTGGCGACTGACTGAAGGCGGTCCGCGTGACGAAGGGGAACGCAAATAGAACGGGCGCAAGCGCGAGGAGGCCGCCGTTTCTCGCGCGCATCTTCATGGGCGAAGGCGCATGCGCACGCGCACGCTCGCGCCAAACCCGTCGGGCGCGTTCGCCCAAACGGTCGCGGTGACGTTTACACATTATTGTGATTCCGGTCTATGTTTACGAATGGCACGTTCACGGTCTCTATCGAATCTTTAAGCGATCTCATTTTCGGGTGGACACTTCATAGTGATGATGCGAGAGCGTCGGATTACAACAATAAGCATTCCATTCTTTCATTCATCTTTTATTATTAACAGTAATGAAACAGTGGGACTCACCTGATCCGGTGGCGAGCGCGGGGAGGATTCGTCGCGGTGATGTCTCCTCCGCCGATGCGATGTGGGGGAACGCCGGTGATGTGATCGCTTCGAGCGCTCATTTCTCCGCCTCCACGAGTGCTCCGAGCTGTGAAATTTGCGTTCGAGAGGCTGTAGGGTTAGTGAGTAGGGGTAAGGGCTAACCTTCTTTTGCGCAATATAAGGTGAGGTCAGTACGTCCAGGAATCGTAATCTACTAACGTTGGCGAGCGTTCTGTGTAACCAGAATGTGGGTCCACTAAGCTGTGCAGAGCATCGGACGACGGGAGGCAACAGGCGTGCAGCAGCGCCCTGACGGCGGCCCAACGCCGTTGCCCCGTCCCTATGTCTTCGATAATGTTCTAAACTTGATGAACGTCAAAACGATACAGATGTTTATTGCAACTACTCATACTCGATATAACTCACTGAGTACTTCACCGCATCAGTTAGTTTAATGTCGCGAGCTCAACTTATGGCGTGATCTTCAGTAGTGTTTTTGCGTTTTCACGTAACGAGAGACGTTAGTTGCGTCGAGTCATCACAGATGGTCAAGGTCGGTGCGGTGCGGTACAGCCGGCGTGGCAGGCACGCGGCGGCGCGCGCTGCGGCCGCGGACGGACTAACAGATAACTGCGCGCGCGCATCTCACCAACTTGTCGAGGTACATGCACCATCATTACACATTTTAAAACAGCCGGCGGCACACAGTCGCACCCTGCGGCGGAACCTTTTCGCGTTACACGTCACCATATTGTATTTTACAGTTACACTCAAGCGGTACCTTCAGTGCTTTGTAAAAGAGAAAATGCCAATTTTGCCAATTTTTGGTTGTAAAAACGACTATCGAATTCAGTTGATTTTATTACATTTGAATAAGGAAAAATTGAAATTAGGTTTTATAAACGTTAATGATTAACAAAAATCTAATTAATGTTTTGAGTATTGATCCAGAGAGAAAATACCTTCCAGGATAATTATATATTGCCTGCATAATTTTACGTTATAATGTTAACAGGAGTAATCGTATGTGCAATTCATTACGTCTGGTTATACTTGTGTTACAAACTCACCAGCAAGCGCGCAATACAAACGCAATCTCGTAGTCAATTTGATTATAGTTAGAACACAGATTCTTTAGCAGAGCAAACAACATATCTGGTGCAGTTATCGCTAGGGCTGCCAACTTTCAATAAACGTCGACCTGAACACTGGCAGCCAAAAATACGAACACCATGACTTCTTAGAGAGAGAAAGTCTAAAAAAAGTGATTTTAACTACATCACCCACTCTGACACGTTAAGATCGAGGTTAAGCCCGTAGACCGATATGCAAAATGCAAACCCTAACATTTAGAAGCTCTAGTTTTCGCGGCTAAGGGTAGTGTGAGAAAGTAACGCGCGTCAATTGCGACGCAGCATCGCCGACTGCAGCGGTTGCACTGCGCAAACAACCATAATATAATTAGTCTGTAATCTACTTATAATATAAATACTGGTTGTTATAAATTGATATATGCTTACAACAACAAACTGTAATTATACATCTATACTAATATAATAAAGCGTAAACACACACTTCTTTGTTGCCTAAGATGTCAGCAATCACAGC
>LD688974.1:1760967-1777388 GCA_003118335.3 Papilio memnon | reverse complement strand
CCATGGTTTGTCATCATGTCATGTCATTTTGACATTTACAATTGATAATTTGACAAATGTAGGTAAACAATGTATTTTTTTTTATAATTTCATGCGGATGAAACCGCAAGGGAACAGCTAGTATATAATATACAATAATTGAGTTTATTAAAATTTATCCTTATGTCTCGACTAACTTTATTAGCTAAATGTAGTGACAATTTGTACAATATTTAAAAAACTAAATACATAGATGTCTACAGTCATAGTTGCTGTGAAACAACATTGAACAAATATGAAAAACATAATAAAATATTGCAAACTTGCATCATAAGTTGACAGTGCCATTTCAGGATGGCCTTTGAAAAATCTATGCGTATAAAAGGCTTTGCGAAGGCGTCTAGTCGAGCTGGGCGTTATGTCACATTGTTTAGCGCCAGCCGACAGCCGACAGGTTGAACTTGGGCCACGTACACGTAGACCTTCGACGTTCCTCGCGACATGTGATACCTTCTATTTTACAAGTATACATATATGAAATAGGTCCGATAGGCATTACTACAACTTACGATATTTCATAAAAAATAAAATCTACGGCTGTTTTTTTTCATAACCGAGATTGTGCGTAAAGTAAATCCTAAATTATATAGTCCACTATTCTAAAACAATGTCAAATATAAAACTAGGACGAAATTCACGAGTTTCTAGTCAAGCTTAAGGCAATAACTTACATTTATAGCAAATAAAATTAATATTCATTAATTAATGTGCTACTAAAATGTGTATCGGCACTAATAAAGGAATATAACATAAAGAAAGTCAACTTTTATAGGCATATACATTTTAACGCTGGGGACTTCCTCAATTTTCTAAATGTAAATGAACTAGATTTCCAAAGGCTATTGCATAATAAAGTTATCGTACACATGTGCTTCGAAAAACATATCGTTGATAGAATACCAATGTACTTCAAAAAGTTAATACATCATAAAAAATCAGTCTCAAACAGTTGCGTCATCCAAGAAGAAAGTCAAACATGAAAGAGTTTAATTTGAAACCATTTAATGACACTTAGCAAACTACCGCTTTAGTCTACGTATACATGTTAAGTATTAATAAAAAATGGCCTACTTCTATAAAAAAAAATAACTTTTTGATGTTCAATTTTTTTTTCAATACTCACATATCCAAAAAATCATTTGCCCATAAAATGTTGATGGGAAAAGACATCTTACATTAAAGCATAATTCAAAATAAGGAATGTTTTATTTACTTTCTCTAGATATAAATGAAAATATGTTTCAAATGCAACAAAGCAAACAACGAGGTCAACACCGTGAATGATTACAAAGCCACCATGAAATTAATCTCAACAAATTCATGACACTAATGGCACTTGAGCCGGAAAATGAGTTAATGTGCAGGTGCGATGCCACTATGAGGGTCGTCGGTGTAATAAATAAGGCAATGACACACAAACCTCTGGAGCAAAAAAGTTAACAAAGCCGTTTTACAGGAACTTTTTACATGAAACTAAATAAACATTAATTAACTTACTTAACTCCACGAGAGTTTTAATTGATTACTTAGGAAATAGTTCATTAAAACCAAAGAGATTCAAACATTTAGAGGAGACATAGTTAACACTTCACTTGAAACGTTTTTAACATGATCATCACTAAGGGTTGGTTGCATCGATTCGCCGGTTATCGTAATAGTTAATAAGGTTACAAGTGCAAAAACATATTCTCGCAGAGGTTTTATATGTTTTTCTTTTTTACAATGGCAACATTTTAATCTGAATGTCACTAAATTGTCAAGTTGGTGTCAAGAGTGATTTTCGTTATTATTTTACGTCAGTACCGGCGAAAGATTTTGTTCACTATGCCTCGTCTATATATTATTTAAATGTCTTTGACTTAAACAAATTTCATTGTTGTTGTCACTCATCGTTCGTGTGACAGAGCCTTAAAATGAGCAGCGCCGGTGTCAACGTTCAAGCGAGGCACGCGCGTCACCCGGAGTCGCTCGGCGCATGACAAACACCGGAACACTCACTTTCGATCGCTCATCAACATTAGGATTCGAGATTCGTATGAATATTCCACGAAAACTCGCCACTAAGCATTTTCTAAATGCTAACGTTGATAACGTTTCCGATTCAATGACTTATTACGTTGCTCGATCATCTTAAGTGAATACTAAAGGCGTCGTCACGAAGATACCGTTAACCAATTGATATTCAAAGTGAACATTAAGTAATTAATTGCTGTCGTTGCGGACGAGGCGAAATGCATTAACTTGTCACTATAAAAGCTCGAAGGGAATGCTCGGTTATCAAGATTTGTAGACAGACACTCTATCTAGCATTCTCCGCACAATGCACGCGACGTTGGTTAAAATCGTGAAGAATAAACCGGTCACGGTTGTCTGTATTTAGGAAGGTATTATGCAGTATTCATAACTCTACATGGACCGTCAGCAGCTTGAGCCGTTAAGGTAATTGTGCAAATACGGTTAACTGAAAGCGCGATGAAGGAAAATCATTAAATTGCAATGCGGTCAACGTTCAAGCAGATACGGTATTCACACAACGGTACTTTATATTTAGACGGCAGACAACACGCATTGAATCATCTCGTTTCGATTCGTCGTGTTACATGTTTCCTAATGTTACGGGGTATTTTTACTTTCCGTCGAGTGCGTTCGTGCAACAGACGGCGCGGTGTTTCGCAGCGGGCGCGTACATTCGAGCGATTAAAGGTTACATGACCCAACAAAGAGTCGCAATAGTGACAATATGACAGGTAAGGAAATCGGCGCGCGCGCCGCTGTGCTCAGAGGTCGACTCGTGGCGCGAGATTGGAACGCCTGTACAATGACCATAATCGATCGATCTCGGTGCAGCGCCGGTTACGAAATCCCGAGGCGGGCTCTCACAATGCGACTCGATTCGCAGCGGGCCGCGTCCGGTCAAGGAGACTCGCTATTCAGCGTCTATTGAATTAGATCACTTTGGAGTGATACGCGACAAAATTTTACAATTAACATTGTATGAACGCCTAAAAAATAGATTCGGATATAAGATTGTATTACATTTGATCTTGATAAGTTGCCTTCAATGTTATTTACCTACCGAGAAACGTGTAAAGTATCATTGACTTTGATAAAACTGAGTACATATTGTTCAATCCAATGTCCTTAAGGTTGTAAATGAGTAGTGCAGAAAATGTACTTTTATGTTTATACGTAAGGATTATCGTGATTACGTTCAAAGTGGTAAGAAACGATCGGAGCCGGCGCCATGATGGCAGACAAGGGCGCGCTGGATGACTGATCACCGCGGGACATGTCAACACGCGGCCGCGTTGACCCATCCAATGCGACGGTGGGTCAATGACAACTATAATTAACGCTAAACAATTTAACGAAAATGCAAATACCAAAATTGAATATTGACCGTGGAAAAATGAGTAAGTTATTTCAATGTTTATAATTACAGAAAACCTATTCTGTATCGAAAAATCCTCCTTTTTCTAATGTACCGTTATATTTATTATCTAAAATCAATAGAGAACTGGAGTACAGTTACCTAGGTAATAATGTATCTTTTCTCGGAAAGCAATGCCGTTTTATTAAAAAAAAATGTATAACAACACAGACAGACGTAACACATGTGATTATATGTAAACATAAATAAAAATATATTTCATAACAAAGCTTTTCTCCGTACAATCCATGAGTTTTTTTTATACTCGTTTTTCTTAACTTAAACAATTTTTGGATTTAATTAGTTGTGTACATTTTTGACAAACAATACTATCAAACTGATCACTATTTTAACTCTCGAGTAATTTTTCCCCGAACCCGTTGCCTTTTACCGCAAAATTGTGTCTAGGTACTAAGAATACAATACTAACTTCTTAAATGTAACTGGGAATGTCGTTACTACATCGCTTGGAAAAACATTGACAAGTTAGTTTAAAGCAAAACAAACTGCAGCTGACAGTTATCTTGAATTCAAAAAAGCAAACAACGAGAGGAAGTGCAATATTGATGCATGCATGTTGTCGTTTACAAAACAAACGCTTAGCATCGATCTGCATCTCGTGGGGATATTGTTACATAATATAGGGGGTACTATATCGTACACGTGCACGCGGTGAAAGTCGACCGGTAACACAATCGAGTTTGACATTTGACAAACGTCTCAACTGGACGCGTAGCTGGTCCCATTATAGATGAAACTTAGGCGTGTAACCAGTTTTTTTTTTCATAACAAATCTTGATAAGAGATTATAAATAAATAATAGTCCGAGATAAGCGACGGTAAATGTAAATGTGACTCAGTACGATCTAATAGGTGGGTGTAACCGAATAAACAAATGCTCTTTATGTAATTACATATTTCGATTTATTCTACTTTATCTGGAAAATAAATAATACAAAACAGCAATAACAAAAATTTGTAATACACTAAAAATAATTAATAAAACTATTGCTAAAAATGGTCTTTAATTTCATTTAATGACATTCCAGTGAGTTGATCAACGGACACAATAAAAAAAACATGAGTGGTGGAGGTAATAAACTACAAATGGTAATGGTAACGACTTAACTGAGACATTAAGGATTGACTAAAATACTAATGTTCAAGTAAATTAGAGGTTGTAGAGACGACTTTGATAGCTTGAGAAATGCCTAAATCTAGACACAGACAGCCATTGTATTCGTAATCTAATAGCGGAGTTACGGCTACACCATTTTTGATTAAAGATAAAATTAAAACATTGCAATATTTAAGTAGTGCGTGGGCAATGCAAAATGAAAACATTCTTGGTATGCAAAAAACATGAGCCGTCAATGATACGGTTGTAAATTTCGGTCATTTATTCGTGGCCGGTTATCGCTGTAATGGTAATTACTGTAAATAACTGTACGAAGTTTCCGTTCTTATTGGAAACTAGAGCAAATTTCTTGGTTAGTTTGTACACATACAACTACACAAGTATAAACATTATTATTGATTTATTAAAAAAAATCACATTAGCACTGGTGTTTACCAATCGAAAGTAAAGGTTAAGCAAATATTATGATGCCGTGTTCAAATCACAAACTAGAACGTACGCCTTTTACAAGTAATTTATAAAAACATGAATAAAGAGTTTGTGAAGTGAAAATATCTCGCATCTTGTGTGAGAAAGCTACAAATCGCACTACGAAGTTTGAACATTACTTTCACCTCATGCATCGAGTCATAAACATCGAATTCAGTCCTTCGATAATAGTAGAAACCAAAGAAAAATATATAAAACATAAGTTTCGCAGTTGAATGTCCGACTGCAGAAGCTGTGTTCGGACAAAAATGTAGACAATAAAGTCAGAATTACGTCAGAACGGTTACCAGGTTGACAAATCCTAAACGGGCCGTATAAACCAGGACGAGACCTTGAAACATTCACCAAATGCTATCGAGACGAATCTTTTAAGCCGTCGCTGCGCGGGACGCCCACCGCGCTCGAATATTTGCTTATGTTTGAGAATTTATAGATATGCATAATGTTAATACAATGGAAAACAAAGCGGAAACTTGTATGTGTTTTAAAAACTTTCTTATTGTTCTACTGGCGTACATTAACGTCGTGTTTTCTATACATTGATGAGTGTGTACTCATTTAACCGCGACGCGATAATTAGCAAAGGATATTTAGCAATGTCTGAGGGGAGGGAGGGAATAAAGCTCGGTGGTGAGTCACGGCGGCTTGTGCAATGTCTTTGCACAACCGGCTCGGCTGGGCCCCGGCCCGCTGCCTCGCCGCGGTTCATAATTCAGGTAAATAGGCTCAGTGACGTGACAATAATTGGATTTATAGGCACGTCAGGGGCGTACCGATATAAGATTAATGCGCCGGCACAAATACACGAATTGTTCGCTGATTATGTACGAATGGGCCAAAACGATGTACGTTTCAAAGAGGTCGATGTTTGGTATTCTGCATACTATTAATGCAAATGACTAAATTTCTTGTAACGGTACACGCGTATTGTGTTAGTGCAATAATGACTTATTTAACTAGGCTAATAATCGCGAGAGATATTAACACTGACAAAACAGTATAACTATTCGACGTTGCGTTAAATATTTTTTTGCCTGGAAGTGGTGAAACTGGATAAAGATATAGTATAACAGGAGTATATATAAATAGAGTGCAATGCGCTGTTGTCCTAAGACCGGTAGCGCAAGTCGACGTACTGCGAGCTCGGGACAGTTCGCAGCGGATCCACTTTTTCTATTTTTATGCAGTTGCGATGCGCCGACTTCGTCCCTACCTAGCAGTCTAGCTTTTAAAAGACTCGCTCCTGGCGCACAGAGGATTGGGCATAATTGTCTGGGTGTGGAATGTGTTAGTGGGGTAAAGTGCAGTAGTGTGTGGTTACATACGACACGCTCCACTCGTGGTCCCGCATGCTTTTCTGGAAGGCGGCAGACTTGGGCGTCCAGGAGTCGAGGCCGAGGTAAAGCGCCGGCAGTTCGGCCACCTTCACCTCGAGCCGCTCGGCCAGCCGCTGTTCGACAAGCGCTCGCGGCCCACTCGTCAGCCGCGCCTGCTCGCGCCCGCTGCGTCGCTCTGCCATAGCGTAACCGTTTTTCTCGCCGTTGCAAGACGTTACGCTTTTCGGCCCCTCTGTGTTGAGTAATTTACTTTTAACGGTGTCTATTTTACCGTAACTTTTATATTGCACTGATTCTGTTCCGTTCGCAGTTCGCGAATACTTCAAAGAATCATACGTGTCGCCGTTAAGGCTGCCGTATTCGACGTCGTTCAAGTTAATGTCTCTGTCGACGCGCTTCGACGTCGTTTCATGCCCGTTTCGTTTACTGTAGCGCTCCTCCTGACTTTGCTTGAGGAAGTTACTTTCAAAACTAGTTTTACATTTAGGAACATTGTTCAAGTAGTCACCATAGCTTATATCGTTACCATGCAATCCTTTATCACAGCCTTTCTTTAGAGTTTCCTGTATGTCTATTCCGTTGGTGGAGCGGCTGTAGCCGAAGCCGGAGAGTTGGCCACTCTCTACTCTTGTCTCTTTTCCCCGCTCCGCTTCCTTGCTCTCGAACTCGTGTTTCACAAGCGCCACTCGCGAGCCTTCCTCGCCGTTTTTGAACTGTGACTTGAGGGCGAAGTCTGCGGCCGTGATACCGGCCCTGGTTTGCTCGCCGGGCGCGGTCCACGTATCGTGCTTCCTCTTGTCGCTGCTCTTGGACGACCAGGCCTTGGCCAGCGCAGCCTTGAGCGCCTCCCGCCGCTCGTGGACGCTTACTCTAGGGTACTCGTGTATGGGCACGATGGCGGGAGCGTATAATGTGGAGCGCGGTGTGGCCCTCGTTATACGGAAACTTCTGAACTCCCTGTTGAACTCCGAATTTAAAGAATAAGCCGGTATTCTCGAAGTCACCATTTTGAGATCAAATTTCCACTATTGTTAATTTAAACTTAAGTTCGTTCACGATAGTTCTCTTATTAGCACCGAGTACACTGAACACATATCGACTCTACCTGAAACGAAACGATACAGCGGTGAAAATGTGTTGAACGGCGGGTGTACGCACGACATGATGCAGTCGCGGAGGGCAGTTGTCGTGAGGCTGTGTTTGTGCGTGAGTCCGTGGGCCGCGACCTTCGCGGTGGGCGGCGGCGTGGCGCGCGGAGTGGCGGCGCGCGGCGGGACAACGCACTGGTCAACGAACCGCCCCGCGCTTCCACTCGCAGCTTGCATAACGCACTCGCGATCCGCCGTCTACCTCATCTCGTATGCAGTTATGTTAGCCATCGTCTCGATCGTGCATCGCCGCCGCCCGTAACTAATTCATAGGCGAGTCCACTTTGATATTGTTAGATCGTGAACTGTGACCGCCAATGGGAGGCAGTCCATTAAATCATAGATAACGATAAGACGGATCGTGTATGTTAACTCGTAATGTGGAGCAGTTACGCCGTATAAGTGCAACAAGTGTCGCCTTGATGGCGTCCCTAATATGGCCAGCGGTTGCCATATGGCCCGCGACCGACACATCCTCGGTCATTCGGCCCTTTACAACACAGCATTATCGATATAATATTTAAACACCTATCCTAGGACTCGCGCAACCTGTTGCTGAACATAAAGCAACAAGTCGGTATACATTGCAACAGTTTATCGTACATTGTTAAAACAAGTTTGGTGGATATTTGGTATTTTTAACTTAAATTAAATGAAATACACTATTTTTCTTTTTTATAACAACTAACAAATGCACTGTTCTTGTATGAAATTGTGTCAAGATAGTTGCATTATGTCAAACATAATTCACGAGATAACAACACGGGCCGTCGCAAGGAAGTGTGCAGCTCAGAGCAGTATTAGTAAAGGTAAGAACAAGTTTGATATCTAGTTCAACACATTTCCACTGGTGTGTATCGGCTAACGAATGCACTGTCCGCGCTATCCCGACGAGGGAGAGTATTGTGCGCGGGCACCGGAAGCGAGTGCATGCGAGTGTCGAGAGGGCAGGGGACAGTGTGCGATGCGCGTACCTTCTCGTTGCGCGCGCGAGAACTGCGTGCGGTGTGCGTGCACCGCTGCGACTGAGCCGCCGGCAGGCTCAGGCAGCGGCGCTCGCCGCTCGCTGGCCCCACCACTGCCGCCTCTCTCCTGATACTACGACCGCGAGCACCGCGCCGCGCCGCGCTGCCTGTGACTCTATCTCCGGGCACTAGGGCCGCAATCGCAACGCAGCCGACCTTCGCTACCGAGACACTACGACCGGCCTGCATCCACTAACGTCGTCGCTAATAAACTACGTCGAGACGCGGAAATTATCCTTTAAAAGGAATGGAAACCTATCGGAAACTTGTTACGAACTGTCCTTTATAAATATACAACATGAAAAAATCTAACATGTTTATAATATGTCTGCAATTAGAAGGGAATTGTTCTATCGTGATGATTATTTTCCTTTCGAAACGTTTAATACGATGAAAGCCTGCGCTAACGTATTGTTCATTGTATGAATAAAGTTTGTGGACATTTTATGAGACCTCACCTTAATATGCGTGCTATATATTGAGACTACAAGTACCTGAAACAATTAAATGGTAATTATTAGTATTTAATGGCTACAGGAAATGTGCGATTAAGTAAATGGTTTTTTGTAAACAAAAAGAAATCATGAAAATATTGCGAACGGTTCCGAGGCGCAAGGCCACTTAGTTTCGAAACAATTGCAAATTGCATTTAATCGTTTTAGTACTGCAATGTACGAATCAGTGCGCCCCGCTACGTAAAGTAGCAACATAGACAACTCGTTATTCATTGACACATTGTTTCCATTTAATGATGCATTAAATTTATCTAGTAGTGTAAGACATAAACGACTAATGACTAAATCTACCACGAAACAGACTTTTAGTTATTAGTACCATTTAATTATATGTAATGATATAAAAAAATTAAGGACGTAACTTTATGACATTATAAAGCAATATCCTACCTCAATAACAAAAAGCCGTCGGAAAGAAATCAAAGGCGAGAGAAAGTAAACGAAAGTAATATCAAAAACAAATTAAATTAATAGCCAATTGGAAGTTGAGACATTAATAATTCGCCTACGTGGCTTTACCGAGAAATACCACTTTTAAACTTTCAGTTTGATTTAACATTTTTATGCCATCTATTTAACTAACACAGGGCATTATTTAAATGTGCTTATTGAATAACTGAAAATAAATTGAACAACTTCACAAATCGGAATACAATATGAGTATTATCAATTGATAGGCTTGTCATGCTATAGAAAGACATCAACACAAACGAACAGACGGTACTAATGGCAAGAGGTAGACGGTATAGGTCATTGTCTAATCGTTTTGCATTTATTGTCTGGTTAAAATAATGTCATATTTTAAATTAATACAATAAAACTGTACATAAAGTAATGAAAACGAATGTGGATATCTACAAAGGAAGGGAAAGGATGGGAGTGTGAAAAAGGTTTATGTAAATAAGAGACAAAACATAAGATAAAATAAGTGGTAAAGGCAATGAGAAGACATACGTCATTAAGACATGAAAAGGAATCGATGTAGCAGAGTAGAAAATATAGATAAAATCAGACATATTTACAGATATCGGTGTAGTTGAATCTTGATGAATGTACACGTTAATTAGACATCCATTCGTTAAATGTAAACACTGCATATAGCGCACTATAAAAGTTCCATAACCCCCATGGTAGTAACAGGCCATAAAAGGATAGTGGCTTTCTGTGCGGCTACTAGCTACGGCATGGTGTTTACTGCACGTAAACATGCTGCATTTCCAACTTTGTATGTTGCAGTATTCGAAAAGCAATTTTTAATTACTTTTCATTGGAGTTTACTCAACTCTTATTTAAGTAGTAAATGACGTTTTGATGTTTAATACTGATTCAATGCAGTTTTAACATACATACATGTTAGTCTTCAACAAAATTTTCCAAAGCGCCGTTTCCAAATTAAGTAAAATTACATTACATTTTATGGGTTTCCAAAGTTTTTCTGTCCAACTACGAGGATGCGTGAAAACAAATACACAAACAATGTAAATTGACTTAGTCCGTGATTAGTGTAGCCGTTTATTTAACCCAAAGGTCTAAGCGGTGCTAGATGTGGGCAAACATGGGGCCAATATTATTTAACGCCTGGATTAATATTTATTTATGTCCGAGAGATCGGCGTGAACAGGACCGTGATGTGTGTCACTGCCGACGATTATTCGCTCCATGATTCCACAGGCTCCAGCTTTGAGGCTGCGATACGCTTGCATGACTTCTTACCCACGATGTAAATAGTTCACAATGACCTTATAAAATGTGTAGATCAATAAAAAGACTAGGGGAGAGAAATTAGAGAGCGGGTCGACATTGAGTTGGAGAGCCCAGGTTAAATGTACACATTGAACACAATTGGCATAATATGCTATGGGCAGCAGTCGCTTTTCGGCGGATTTAGGTGGCCGCTTGCTCGTTTGCCACCTTATCGTATAAAAAAAAAATGCCAATTACGTATTAAAGTGCAATTGCCAAAATATATTGCTATATGCGCTTGACTGGTATCTTTTGACTGATGTTAACCAAGTAATCAATTGTATTGGATCGAAAAATACACATATTACAGATGCAGTAAATGAGACTAATTAATCATAAACGGGAGTTCAGTGGCATACGAATGACTCGCCAAGTTGAGAGACCCTGTGACCTAAAAAGATGTTGCCGAAAGGCATTGTCAGTGAATAACTCATCGTCGTCCTTAGGACCGTTAGCTCCGTACCGCACTAAATACATACTTTATCTTCAATAAAATTCTCAACCAATCATTTCTGCATTAAGAGTACATAGTAGTAACAACACATGCAATTTTTTTTAAGAGCAAAAAAAATAGTAGTACTTTAGAGGCTACTACTAATTTAAGTTAAAAAGTTATGTCGTCTATTTTAACGGTATAAATTCCTATTTTTATTAAAACTCACTTTTTTATCGGCAACCCTAGCTTTGTCAGCCAATACAATTGCCGGCAAGAAAACGGCAGCAAAAAAATAATGACACCGGAGGCGGCGAACGGCGAGGTCCAATGACCCAAATGGTTCATTTACTAGGCCGCTGAGACTAACGAAAGAAAAATCGGTCGACGGACGTGAGCCGGCACCGCTTAATCATCGGAACGGGCAGATGCTCGAGTTTTTGGAAAACAATGCTTGAGAACTGGCCTATGATAATCGAGGATTCATAGCCTGGTTTAACAATGGAATCGTATTCTGTTATTTTGTTACAACTGTCCTGAGCTTGATATAACCAGTAATTTACTTTAAGACTTTACAATTGTGTATTTTCTTGGATTTCTACCACTGTTGTGGAATTTATTTACAATTACTACTAATTTAATGTTATTGATTTAAATAATATCGTTATACTACTTGTAAAACCTTTAAATATTGCTTATCGCATCAGAACTGTTGAACCGATTGCTTGTATGGATTGATTCAGCCCAATATGAAAAAAAAAACACACATTCATTTAAAAATGATGATTTGATCAAGCTCGTTAGGATATCATGTACAAATACAAACACACGATCACATTACACTGAATTATAGTTATTCGTGACCACAAAGTGATCGCTTACTAACATAAAATTAAGCCGCCTCCGTAAAAGGTGGACGGAGTTGATCGGGTCAGCGCGAGTCAAACACAATCTAAACAATCCATCAAAATAGGAGCCGTACATGGACTTCCTGGAATTTTGAGATTCAGAGCTTCGATTTTGTAAACGCTTGTCCATCAAAAGATAGATTAAAAATATTTTTTGCAGTCTAATTTAGTTCCGTGTTCTTACGTAGAATAAATAGATCGCGTTTTTTTTATACAGACAGGTTAGTGTAACATAACTCAATGTTAGTTTACTGACCACAATGATATTGTGGCCTTGGAAGAAGACAATGTGCTGTACAATATTCTAAGTAAGTTTCCGAGGATCATTGTAATCAACTGATAAATCTATTAGATTAATTAATTATCAAATAAGTTTTGAATGTTTAATCCGAGGAATACAAATAGACAGTTGGACCTATGACGAAGTTGGTTGCATGATGGACGGCGCAAGTTCCGAGGTAATAGCAGTACATTAGCAGGGGGCGGACGCGGCCAATGTTTCAAAAGTTAACGCAACATTAGTGAGTTAGCACTAACGGTGCTCATTAATCACCGAGGTCAGAATCGGTCAAGCACCGATATAACGCACAACCGAACATTACTCTCGATTGATTCGTCATCTAGTCCATCGATGATTCTCAATTCTCGGCCACTGCCCCGATTCGGGAAGTAATACGGCGATCAGGGTAAATTATTCCACTTTTTTACATGCCACTCTTAATGAGTCATGTTTAGAAAGGTATCTAATTGCTGTAGTTGTAATGGTTTTTATTGCGGTTCTAAAATTGATGAGGTTAACGAACACTAACGGCTAATTTATTCGAAGGCACCTAATTGCTTTCCATCGATAGTAAGAATATCATATATTATTAAACAGAAAGCAAGCGTAACATGAATAAATAACGTGCTATAGCCATTTAAGTATTGCCTTTATTGAGTTCTGTCCATTTTTAAAGAAAACTTGATTAAAAAGCTATAAAAAATAACTACAGAGACAAACTTTATTAACATAAAAGTGTATGTTTAAATATGATGATCCTTGACTAATTGACTTTTTACATCAATAATATTACATATAATATTTTCTAATAGAATATCTTGACCTAGAAGATAATTGTAAAATACTTCGGGGAGGATCTCATACTCAAAATTATGACGTTACCAAAAAAAACTGTCGTAGTCTGTTGCTTTAATATACCAGGACGTAGCAATCATTTAAAGGAGTTTAATTTGAACAAGTGCACATTCATTACTTAACTTTAAAAGTGCTTTAAGCGTTCACATATTTTGAGTATACTTTTACGTATACGTTAAAACTTCGTACCAATGCTAAGTGCAGTAGCAAAATTTAATCTCATTTCGCGTTAAGTAAGACTAAAAACTTTACTCTAACCAACCCTATCGTAGCTAATTAAAAGTTGTTTCGATAAATGAGTAGAAGTTTTTTAATGTTTCAGAACTGGCAATGTGTTACAGAAAACTGTGTACCAGTATATTTATATTCCAATAACAAAGTGTGTTATTTAACGTATTAACTTGACAGTTATTCGAAAGAAAATAAAAATCATATTCTATTAATTCCTTCGGGAATACTTTAAAATGCATAAAGACATAATTAAATAACTTTCACATTCAATACTTAATGACAATGAAATTTAACGATCCGCCTTCAAAACATAAATAACTATAAAGCGTGAAAATCCCTTTTAAAAGGAAACATAAAAAGTGACGAGGAAGTTAACGGATAATGTCTCCATATCAACCTTTTCATTGTACACAAACAAGATATGACCTTCACTTATAAAATTAATGTAAATAAACATAAAATCATTCGCGGTCGTTAATCTGTTGTACAAATAATGAATGGGACCTTACAAGATATATCAGTTATGACACCCGTAACCGCTATGCACAAAATTATGATTGACACTCACTTAACGATGTTTATTTTTTTAACAATCGAATGAAAAATTACTTTAAAATTTCGAAAGTGTATGCACCATTTGGGTGATAAATCACTCATATTGCATGTACTTTATAGAAACTCAGATAGTCTAATGATAAAGATATTGTACTTACAATTATTCAAATGATTTGCATACGTATTGTGGTGAGGAGGTACGTGAGGTGGGGAAACGGAGAGTTGCCTGTCCATCGACCTGCATTAAAAAAGCCTTTTCCCACAAAGACGTGACCGTTGTTGCTGCTTCTCGGAAGCACAACAAAGATCCTGTACGAGTTTGTGACTCACTAGTGTTGCCTCCGATCCAGACAAAGTGCCAGCAGAAAATGAGCAAAAAAACCATCAAAAACGACGTGTTTCACAATAATTACGTCGGTTTGCTAAATAAAATAGCAAAAACCACGTAACTGGTTTCGTTCCGTCGTTTTAAAAAAAGAACAGTGATGATAAAATAGCTCGAATACACTAAGGTTGAGAGTTATGTAGGTGCGCGTCAAGTTTCTTCTGTCAGTCATGTCCAACACTAATTACAAAGGAATCAAAAAAAGCACAGACATTCCAAGGTTCTTCGATCCCTGACAAGTGGGACGACAGAGATGCCTTTTTATCCGGCGTTTAAAAATTTATACATTTGCGATTTCACTCGTAAAACAAATAATTAGGTTTACAACTCTTGAAATGCAATACAGTTTAGTATCAGCGAATTTACCTATTATGGAATTTTAGGTACAATATAAAAAGGCGATAATATTGTTGTTTAATAGATGTTTTGTGCAAGAGATGGTGGTAACAAGGGCGCCGACCGGGTTTATTGGATCTTTAAGTGCGCTGGCAAACAGGCTTTTCCCAATACAGGCTCTCCTTTATTAAACGAGTGTGGGTAATTGGGGCAGAAAGTGGTCTGTGCCCGGCGGTACAGCAGCGGTACAGTTGGTTTCGTGGAAACAGCGCGTAGGTGTCCCGCAACGCGAGCGACGCGTCATCCTTCATACACAAAAATGCTCGTTCCCATAATTTATATTCGGGGTCGCTGTCATACTTATGATGAGCGATTAGAAAGGAGATTGCAATTGTATTGATATGTAAAACTTGTGGTGTGGGTGGCCCGCACTCGATAAAGAAAATTTCTGTTCGTCAATAACCCGCCTTTTCACTAATGGAACGCCCACCGACAGCTAGTACTTTTCCTTTAAAATATTAACAGTTCTACACAGATACTGACTGTACGTCACCATAAGGTTCTAACAATAATTTAGTTATTATAAAAAATCAATATTAAAATAAAAACGTGTAACTTTTAAACTCATACTTCCGAAATTCCGGCGATGATTATCTTCAAAAAATTCAAACAAGGAACTGCTAGCGTAGCATCAAACCCGGAAACGTTAAAGAAGGTTAAACGATTGGCATTATTCACTCATCGCGCCTTAATTTTTGAGTACGTACACCGATAGTGGTATGGTTGAAGCCCGTGAGGCGACTTTCGCTCATTAATATTTGTTTTGATAAAAGGGAAATGTGGCCGCGTCTTACTGAGTGCAGACGGGTAGGTGGATAGCAATCAAGGCCGTAAGCGTCGTACACCTTCGAAAACAAAAGTGATCACGATTTAAGCACATCGTGTTATCAGTTGAAAGAAGCTACCTTTAAAAATTTCTTTTGAGGATTAACAAAATGGGAGAAAAAGAGATCAATTTTCCCATTTGAAATTGATAAAAATTGAAAACAACTAAATAATTCCATACAAGATTAATTTAATAACTAAGAGAGCTAAGCGCAGCTTTGTAACAATAAAAAAAAATCGTGCCTCTAAGGTGAACCACGTATCATTAAATGAACGAGCCTTAGTAGCTATTACAATTCCACATAAGTCATGACTTTAATCGTTTTGTGAGTTAAATGCGTACACGCGTACCGGTATTACAAGGGGCGCGTATTGCCTCAATACTTCCGCGACCGCACCGCCAAAAGATTGCAGTATTGCAGACTACGTCGCCTTTGTTGTCAGATGTGGGCGAAAGGAGTAGTAATGCATATTTTTATCATGTTCCGCTAGGCATCAAGAGTCCTTCAGTTATATGGGGTTTTAAGGTGACCGAGCTTTAAGTGCTCTTAACATTTCGCACTTAGAAGACGACCTAATCTTGGAGTCATAACAACTGTACTTTCGCGATCTGTTGATTCATGAAAAAACGATTTTAATTCTTTAAACTTGGTTTAAAATAGGATTGTAATCAATGCAATTGATAACAC
>LD688974.1:1746397-1760838 GCA_003118335.3 Papilio memnon | reverse complement strand
CCACATACAGAATTTATTTTTGACCAAAAAGGAAACAGTTGTGTGATATTAGCATAATCGTCTGTGAGTTGTCCCGATTTGCCTTTATTTGTCTTGTTAAATAAATTAAGTACTAGTAACGGCAATAATTTGAATAGATTATGTGTATAGTGTCATATTAAGATGCTAATATCGAGATAGCGCGTATGCAAAGTGTATGGCGGACATAAAGCGGTCGAGTTATGTCGGCGTACGCAACACAACGCAACAAGTCGGAACAAAGGGTTATCTATAATACTAAAACGTGCCCAAGTTTCGCCTCGCAACTTCCTGAGTGCATGAGTCGCGAGCACGTGTGGATCTGCGACGAGTCATCGCTTCGATAAGGCAAACACATTCGCAACGCGAACATCACATTCTAATAACGTAATACGAATCAATCGATCCATACAGATGGGCTTAAATTAGGCGTATCCCATTATAAATTACGTAATGCTTTATATATAATCTAAATGACAGAAGCTACAATTCAATTTATGGTTTACACAACACTTCGATGTAAAATAATTAGCTTTTGAATATCTAATTTTACAGGTTTGAGGCATAGAAACCGTAACACAATTCTCCGTAATAAAGGGTACAAGCTATCATTCATCATGAAAAGACAAACAATAATACAATGTTTGCTATAGAAAAGTTTGTTCATTGTGTGAAGACGAGCGACGTCTTGATTAACGTGAATAGCGGTTATGTACACAAAGACAAGTGATGCCGAAAGTCTCAGCGCGAGACGTTGTGTCGATCTCGGTGAGTCAGGACTCGGAGCGAGCTAACTGTATCGGTCTAAGTTCACACTTGCTCTTATTACCCACATTTCGGTGATCACGTTACCTACATGCGAAGCCCCACTCGGACTCATTACACGACCGGTATTCATCTTTTGTCTCGCCGCGAGTGCTCATAAAAAATCTAAATTATAAGCAACGGTATTAGCTGTACTAAAGTATAGTACACCAAACATTTTAATTTTTTTCCATATTACATTATGGCACAAAGTTAAGTGATAAGGAATTCTTGCCAGTTTACCTTAGTTAATTTTTAAAAATGGAATAAACTGCAACTTTTAAAACGTACCTTACTGGTTTTTGGTCGAACATAAATCATATCACTATCATCATTCAATTCACGAATTTGAAAACTGGTTTTGTTTAAATAAAGGGCAAACAGCAATGATAGCTCATTATTCGCTTGAGATGAACGCTTTAGATAGAGCAATTTACCGAGACATTGCGTCGTTGCGGCCACTAGTTTCGAAAGTAAAGGTGACAAGCAAAAGGTACGTAGTCTTTCATGGCAACAACTTTTTGTGAAATAATTACTAAAAATAAAACTAATAATAGTAGGTTTTTGTTACTTAAAATCACACATTTTTACAAGTAGGTATCCGTTGCTGGAACATCCTTGGAAGTAAAATAATTACTTGTGTCAGAATGTCCCGGTCTTCCATAGCATACGTTACATTTTGTTTATATTTATGTACGAATAATAGTGATGCCTTTTTAATACACTTTTCTTTTATTTAAAACTGTAAAGCTATTTAAAATACCTTTTGGTTCACGTGCAATAACTTCGTAAATATTCTATTTACTGTGTTTATTCGAAAGTGAGTAGTGAAATATGTACAACTAAAATAATAAGATGCAATTCGTAAGTCGTTTCATAATTATGTCATAGTTATTTTATTTTGTTGTCGAGCTAGTGTACCACAGTAAAGTATAAACTGGAAATTAAATACGATTATCATTTTTCGTTTCTACATATCTTTGATCGCGTTAAATCGAAACCATTCTATTGTGTCGACAATTGAATGGGACAAGGGCAGAGCAAAGAGAAAACATCAGTGTGGGCGAGCACTGAGCGAAAGACTTCATTACTGAGAAGCGACATTCGGCCAGTAGGACAATACTGCCAATTAATTATTGTAACATTTGTATGACCCACATCCAAGTGTTGTAGACCGTCGGCCTACGCGAGGCGGCGTACAATGCGACATTGTTCCATGTTCTTCGAAACGATACGTAAACATCGAACACACTACGGGAACATAAATAAACGCGAGGAATACGACTATAAAAATTTTCATGCACTGCATTAAGCGCGTTCATCCCTCCAAATTGCCTCCATATAAAAATAATGCTCCATTGTAAAGTTACAACATAAAATCCAAACTATCCGATCACGGATAAAACTGTTTATTTTTAGTCATAAGTAGCTAATAAATATCGCAAACGAACAAAGGATGGATACAATCAAGGTTTAAAGATATCGAAATTATAGAGATGATCTCATAAAATGAATAAGTTCACATTTAAGGATAATTAGTTTTATTATTGTCTTACTTATATTAAAAGTTAAACCAAATTAAGGATCTCTTTGGTTCTCCCGTTTCATCTTAGTATTATGAAAACATAACGGAATATTTAAAATAACGTAACACATTGCACAAGGGCAGTTTATAGTAGCGTAAATAATACAAGCATGAGGTAGATTTTGCAAGCACGTCGCCGTCCGCCGCATGGGTTAATAGCACCTGGCATTTGGTTAAAGACACCGCTTGCTTAACAGAGATTAATTCGCAAAACATTCCAGCAAAAAACCTAACGGACTTCACCTACACTACACTGTGTAATTGAATGTATGAAGCCGTGTATATGTGCATATTTTATTTTCGATTAGTGCTCATATGAATACAATACGGCGCTCTTGCGAGACGGTATACGCGTAACATATTTTGAAATATAACCGTTAAACAAAATGTAAAAACAATTACTCAATTTAGAACTGAAAATTTATTTATTACTAATAAAGTTTAGAACCGAACGTCTGTAGCGGGGTTTAAGTTCAGATTAAAAATTAAGTGAATGAAACGTACCCAGATAAACTACTATATCTTCAAAAGTAGATAAACCTGTGTTGTATATTTTAAAAATAAATGAAAATAAGGAATAAAATATAATATATACTAGGGAAAACAAAGCGATTGTAATATTAATATGACACAGCTTATTCTTAAAACGTAATTTTCCAGTTAGTTATAAAAAAACACTTAAACGAGTAAACTGGTCATGGCAGGTAAATCCAGGCATTATATCTTCTTCCGTCGACACTAAAAGAGACAAAACGCCAATTAAAGGTATAATGCGTCAATAGTGCGATGATTTCTTGAAATCGAGAGTAATTAATGAATGCTCAATAAGCAGATATAAGTCGCGGCCCGCCCTTACCAGCTTTCACTTAGCGAAGCCGCCCACTGCGCCTCGACTGGTTTCTTGGTACCCGACAGATCGAGTATCAGTGTTACCAGGTATCGGAGCTTGGTTGTTCTATTTATGAGTAATAAACTTGTTCGCAACTTAAAACAAAGAAGTGCTCCAAATTGCATTAACATTAGTTATTTTTTACCAATTTCAATTGTTAACGATAAATAATTATAGGACTCGAAGTCTCATTTATAAATGACTACGCGTTTATCCTTACTAGGATTTCAATTATAGGGAATTCTTTTATTCTGACACGTCGAACCAGCCGTCGGTGACTCATCTCATTAACTCAGCATTATTAAAGACGCCTTAGCTTTAGATTGTGGTAAATTATGCAGCCAATGAACCGGAAAGTAAATATTTTATTATTCGTGACAGGCTGCTGGTCCGTATTTAAAATACAAAATTTAAAAATACATTTAATACTTAACGTGAAAATGTATAAACTTTCAAGTTGGCGCGTACTCGCTCTATAAACAAAGGCACGAAGCAGCTAATTAAGAAGCGCCTCTCGAAGAAATCTCCAAATTACGCCAATTAGTCTCTCCTAATTATAAATTTCTTATCCAATTTGATTGACATAGTAATAGCGAAAGTAAAAATTATGATACGCTTTGTAATTTTGACAGAGAAAGGCAGTAATAAGTAATAAACATTTTAAAGCAAGTAAAACGGTATTCACAACATATACTTTTGTAACTTTATTGTACAATTGCTTTTGTTCGCTTTTCTTACACAGTTCAAGCAAATTGAAAGTTTGAAGGATCTTTTTGCAACGTTACTTTTAAAGTTCAATCAAAGCGTTTATTTTTATTTTTGCATGTTAAAAAAGTTACAAACAAGTTTCTATTTTTTGGGGTTAGATTTTTTATTTTTTATAGCGATTATAAAACATTGATTTACCTTTTAGATTCATAATATCTTCTATTATTAATGCTATTAATTTAGTGCTATGCTTTTACATTTCGGACGTAAAAGAAATTTGCCAAAGTGCTACGAATTCGTAAAAATATGTCGTGTCAAAAAACTTACCGAATGAATAATCGAGGTGATATTTTCGGAAGACATTACAACAGTCATTAGTGTTGTAAGGTTTGTTTGTAATATCGAAAAGTTGTAAAATTATTTAACAACCTTTCCTTAAATTTTATGTTGTGTGTTTTTTATTTTTCCAATGAAATGTCGACTTTAGAAATCACATATGAACTTCAATTTTAGTTAAAATGAGAGAATGTAAACAAACATTAGATATAATGATCGACAATCCTGGTTTTGAAATAAAACCCTAGTATACTCGGTTTTGTCATTTCATTTTTAACTGACTTCCCTAAAGATGGCGGTTTTCAATTCTGCATCTGTCTGCATATTTTTTTTAATGTGTGTTAATTAATTAAACAGATAAAACGTGTCCGATATCACTATATAAAATATGGCCATGATAAATTGCAGAGTCAGTAAGACGAGATGAAACGCCTTCCAGCTTTGCATACAAGCCGGTCGCTATGCGTGAGAATACGCAATATAAATTTTAGTTCATCAAACAACGATATGGTACGTTACAATCGTTATAATTGGCGTTCTTGCACGCGTTTTGATACTTTCTACGAGACCAGACGGCGTCGTGGTAAGCAAAGAACAATCACGTATACTTATCAGTAAAAGTAAACACGTCGCATTCGCCGCTGCAGGTGGTCGCATTTGGGTTACGGCCATGTGCCTATTTATGCCTTTATATACACCTGTATGTTCTCATTAAAATAAGAAAATAATTTATCAGTTTTAACATTTTTATATAATTTTAAAATAAACGTTGTAGGCATCGGTCGTTTGTGAGTACGCTCAAATGGAGGTTCAATGAGCGTGAACCGATACGCACAGGCACGGCCCACTCATGTGTACGGGGCCCATACGATGAAAGCACAAAAAATTAAAAAAGGGAGTGGATCTATATGTTGAATTTTATAAATAAAAGCTTTCAAAGAGCGAAGGTCATGCAATGTTAAGGCAATATGCTCGGACGCTTCTTAATTTTAATTTTAATTTTGTATGTATTAGCCAAACAAGCGTTGAATTCTTAATAAGTTATGCTGCTGCTACGTTTAAGTACTCCTGAAAGATGTAGTTATTTTTGTAAACTACGGACGTCGCATAAGCATCGTCCAGTTGTATAGTAACGAAGACAGAGTGGTAAGAGTGACGATGAGTAATGAATAGAGAGCTGGTGTACCCACCGCCCCCGCTCCCCGCGGCGTCGCGACGCGCATCCACTCGGAACAATGCGCGACGGTTTACTTTCTCAATTGACTCATACAGATCCGATGCGTGGTACAGATTCGAATCAGATTAATAGAACTATAATCGAGGTACGAGGGCGAGGATTAGTGTGTGGGCTTCTTTAATTTAGCAAACTAATTGCTTTATGTTTTCTGTTAACGAAACTATATACCTTCCTTAGCTTTAAAAAGTTTTAAAGCATTTAATATCTTAAGCTCCAAATTGATAATACAATATCACGGGTTGTGAAACGATAAATTATTTTATTTGGTATGATGATGATTTTTCTGTGGCTAATTTGTTGTTAACATGTTATAATAGCAAAAATTGAAGTAAACAAATAACAAAAAGAAGCAAGCACTTGTGTCTATCAGAGCACATGTAATTGCTCGTGTAAGACAAAGGCCGACTAAAATCATAAACACACGCACACGGCGTTGCTGGCGTTGCTGGCACTGGAGACGTACCAAACAAACAAAACCACAAGTTGTAATGCGAGTCGCGTTGCATTATGCCTACGTGTTTCATGTTACATCTCTTACTTCCTCATACATCTTTAATCTCCGCGGATTCTCGGAACACTGTTGCAAACAAAACTTATTGCTGTTTGAACTCAATAATTACATGTAAATACGTTCAATACTTCATACGTGGAAGAAATAATAAAATATATTTGCGGTTGCATGGAAATTGCTGAAGATCTCAAACAAACGTGTGACCATGATGGTCATACGTGGCATCTTTTGTATCGACAATACCCTTCACAACAAAGAAATGACGAATGATTACTAAAAGCGGGAACATCGATAACAACTAGTATAATAAATATGCCGGAGAACTTATTGTTTGTTGTAAATTATCACTGCGCGCCATTTTGGGACATTTACGACTTTAAAATGCCTACAAAGATGCCTGGTCTGATTTGTTAGACCGTTACATTTCATTATTGTAAACAAAAAAATCAATATCATATGACGGATGATAAGCTACCATGAGCAATAAATAAAACAAACCCTCATCGTTCCGTTCTGTAGTGACCTTTAAAACAAACAAATGAAAATCACATGGTTGTCGCGCGAATTCTTTGGAATAATGGAATTATAATACGATGTTTATAAGGTAAGATAGAAAAAAGATGTTACATGTAGTCTGTGTTTGAATGATAATCCAATGCTAGTCATTGCAAAACACGAATATATACAGGACAAAGCTACAGGTCCGTGAGAGTAACTTGACAAAAACGTTGATGCCCATCGTTCGCAATTCGACCTGGGCTCTCATAGGAGATGGAACAATAATGCTATTATGAGATCAGCCCATTATAAGTCCACATTATGTTGGTATAAAATCAATACATAAGACGTCTTTGTTCACGGCAACAAGAGTGCTTATTATAGCTTGTATAACAAAAGACACTAAAGTAGAAGTTAGTAGGAAGCAGCGTTCATTACAGAGTCTGTGAGGTAGGTAACAACAAGTATGCAGTGTTTGTGAGTAATGCTAGTGTACGCGGTGCGTCGTGCTGCGCGGGCGCACGTACGCGCTAATGGCCGCGTGTCGCGACGCTGACCCCCGACCCACGCGCGGTTCAACGCCCGCGCCCTGTACTCCCTTCGTATTCGCTCCTGGACCTTAGAGCATTTAATCTAGGGCTACTATGCGACAAATAAGTCCTTTCATACTGGAACGTTCTAATTATTGAAATCACCTTGTCCGTGTTATCTTTGCTTGACTTTTATAAACGTTAGAAAAGACCAAAATTTGATAAAAATTTCACCTTGCCACGACTTTATTAGTTTATCGAACTTATTTTTTGATACATCATATTATGTTGTATTAAATAACAATGTTGCATACTATATTATTTAACAACCCTGTCATAGGTACAGACATCTTTATCAAGTATAATCATCAGCGACGACTGTCTGTTTACAGTTGACAGCATTAACAGTTTCCGACGTACATTACTTATAAAATTATCACTTACAACATTATCCTGTTTGTGCCCACTTGTCCTTAATTAGACTGTAGAAATAATACGTTGGTTAATGTATTATTGTTGTTAGTACGATAGACGTATTTACGTAATGTTTTTATACAGGAAAACTTTACATTGAGTTTTGTACAGTAAACCACACTAGAATAACCCTTACGAAAGAAACCACGGTTCAAAATAGCTTCAAAACAAATATCGTTAACGACTATAAAACTAATTCCTGGTACGACCTGTTAAGAAAGTATCTGTTCCGCCTTGCACTTCAAGATTCCTATCGTTAAAATGGAAGTGGTTGAGCTTCTTAAAAGGTAAAAAAATATATATTTCCTTCAAACGTGGCCGACGAGACAGCACGGCGCACCTGCAACCAATTATACAAGAACGGGCCGCGGCTGCAATGGAAGTTGCCAGTGCAAGTGCTACTAACGGGGAGAAACTAATGCGATACATTTCTGCAAAACGTTATGGTTGTTCGTAAACTTCCCATCTTTGCTTAAGCTCAGTGCTAAAAGCTTTGTGTTACAGTAGTTGATATATTTACAATCTTAATAGATTGCATGTGGGATCGCTAAATACTGGCAACACTCACCGGATTCTCTATGTCCCGGATATTATGGATTTCGTTTTACAGTTGCTAATTAACTCACGCTTTGTATATCGTGTTTTATTGGCATTTCTGACAACGAAAGGGAAGACCGCCAAACATATTGTCAAGCACTTTCAATAGATTAATAGCATCATCAAATTAAATCTAAGACATCATACAAAATAACCATACGGTTTGTAGAAAATCGGTCAGTTGCTGGAGCACTTTAAGGTATTTTATGAAGACCTGTAGAGGGCGCAGAGGAGGCAAGATGGAGGGATAAGGGCGTCTCATCAGTAGCGTGTGCAATTCGCATAGCAAGCGCAGGCGCAACCAGCGGTCGCGGGAGTCAACGCACTGGGCACCGGGACCGGTTCACTAATCGATCCCGCATCGGCTCGCACTGCACTCCTGTCTTCCCCTAAACGCGACTATAACGGCTCACAGTCTAGAACACGTCGAGTAGCTTTATCTCCAGGACTGTATTTTTAAAATGACATCTAGTACAATATCAAACATAGTTATTAGCAATATAAAATAATGATTTACATTTCAAGCTACGAATCACTAAAACTTTCTGCACTTATTTATTCAGCTATCTTCGTCTACGTACGGCTGAATTACATCGAAAGCCACCAAATTACTGATCAATATTCAATACCTCGATAATTGAATATTAAATTTTCCTTGTGTACCACAAAGAAACTACAGAACTCTGCCGTTGTATCGAAACAATACTTAGACCTGTTTTGCTAAAAGTCTTTAAATAAGATGTTGCTTTGACAGTAAATGTCACGGCAGTAGTAAATAAGACACAACGTCCTTAGCTTTTTACTGTATTTGGAACTTTAAGATATATTAATTATCGGATGTAAAGCGAACACCTAATTTCATATGATGTTTCCACAGATTTTTTCGTTAGAGGACAGGAATCAAATACGGATAGTATATCATAAATAATTACGTGAATCGTAAACGTAACAAGCAGCAGTGTAACAGCTCTGATTTACGAGTGTTGCGTAAGATCGACAAGATGTTGACATACACCGCTCAACCATTATGTCACCGTAATGAGATCAAGCAGAGTACGGTTCGTCTAATATCAATGTTAGTGGTTCTGTATTTTACTTAAAACCTTAAGAATATTATATGATAAAACTTTCCTTCCGAATTTTGAAATTAAGTAAAAGCATCATAATTTGTAAATGAGAGCCAAATACTTATTGACAAACAATGCAGCAAGTTTACTATAATGAAATAAACACTTGTTAATAAAACCTTTGTATATTTGTTATGTCTGTAACTCACGACTTGCACTGATGTTTCCCTATTTCTTTTTTTCCGGATCGATACAAGCTAACGATTTGTAAATAGATGACATAACTGTTAATGAATAGTCATTAAGATCACGCACATACGTAAGCAGTATTTTTAATGATAGCAGGTAAAAGTTAAACTTGCGTTAAATCCGGTATTACTCAGTATTAGTGTTTAGGTTTAAGTCGTAGTTTTCAATATAAAATCATGGCGGCCGTGTCGAATGTCACGGCGATATTCGATTTCCGAGGAGCTGACAATCGCGCCATTGTTTAAACCTAGACCGACGCTGTGCGACCGTCAAACGGTGCCTTGTGAAATGGATAACGTTGGTTTCATATAATCAAATGCTTTGAAACATGCGCTATTTGTTCGGATCAGGCAGTAAAGTTGTTTCCTTCAACCATAGTAAGGTAATCTTTAAATTGAGGAAGAGTCTTTTCACTAACAAATTAAGTTATTTACAGTCATCACTTGTGTATTATACTCGATAACAATTTATCATTTGCGTTTGACATGATAGAGTGCGCCTGTGTGCCATGCGCCGGTTATCGATACAATGATTTAAATGGTGCCCAAGTAGGGCCGCGAGACGACTGATTTATTGGAACCAGCGGATCATAAATACTCGCACATACCTAACAACAGCGCTACAGTTCGATCACATATAGATACTGCGCAAACGCTTAGCAATAATACATTCAACATATCTGTTCTCTTTTAGTTTCCAAATAGAAATAATCATTTTGGCAACGAATTGCGAACTAAAATTAGGAGCATGTGCCCGATCGACGACATTTATTTAAGCGTAGAAGATTTAAAACCACATTATTACAAGTATGCGACATCATTTCGAGATAATTTTCTTTCTATGCCAGCCGCCGTCCGGTACCTACTATAAAAAACGAGGCTTTCGTCGTCCATACGTCATTACAGCGGAGATCTCACTAAACGGTCGCTGTTTCTACAGCATGTGCTCATTCCCCTGATAGAGTCGCCGTCTGCGGTCCGAATAAAATCGGCTTTATGTGAACGTTGACTTATGACAGCAATTAAAGAGAAAAACGTCCCACGAAATTTTATAAGTGGAATTACGAAGCTTCGACATTGTATAATATAAACAGAACTGGTTTTAGGACATTAATAACTCTATTCGGACAACAGATAAAGCTTGAGCATTAAAGCTACAAAGGCGTTAAAATTATAAGCAAACATTAATCAGAGCGAGGATAGAAGAGCTTAATGAATGCGTAGAGATAATGTCGAGTGTGTGAGATGCGGCCGCGTGGTTGGCGCGACCCCGGGCGCTGCCAAGGCCGACCTGACGTTCCATTGTTGAGCCAGCAGGATATGGAGATCGATGACCTCGCTGTCTCAATATAAAGGTATTTGAACAGGAGAAGGAAATAATTTTGTATAATGATCATCACCTTGGACTGTGACAAAATATGAACGGCTTTGTGAACTAATAACAGACATTAACACATGGTACTTAATGTTACAAAGCGGTCAGGGACTTTGGAAAAAGGAAATTTATTTTTGAAGCACGAGTGTGAGTTTGTATGTATCTCGAGGCTATGTTATAATTTCAAGCAATAAAACCGAAAAGACTTCCGAATGTTCAACATATCAAGATATAGGGAAGTTCTTTGTCTGGGATGCAGGCCTGTGCCATTTGCCATGTTTTTATCAAAGTAGTTTACGCATTGCCGAAATGGACCACTGATTAACTAATTTTAGACAAAACTTTCACTTTTCTAGCATAAAAAAACCATCAGTCAATAACTTTCTTTACAATTATACGTGTTTGTTCTACAAGATACTTCAATAGATTATTATTATTGTCGACAAATAATATCTTTTATTTGCCCGTCAGTAAAGTTTACCACCAGCCAGCACTGACCATGACATAATGTTTTATCATGCATAAAATTTCCATTTGCCAAAACTTGACGTAATCATTGCTGTATCAATTGCTATTACCATAGTAGAATTTCATCACAACTATTAGGAAAGGTAAATTAGCGGCACGTCCGTTGGAGGGGTTTTAAAATGTTCTGCACTACATATTATTGTCGCGTTGTCGGCGCGCATACATCAAAACGACTCGTAAAACTAATAAGGCTTTGCTTAAACAAAAAAAATCATCTCATTAATCTGTCTACGGAGCCCGATATGGGATATAAATCGAAGCGACGCCTGACATTAAAATTGTTGTGGCCAAGTTTTTTGCTTTTATCTGAGGCAATCCTGGGAATATCATATTTACAGAATATTGAAATTTTTCACATTAAATTTCTATGTTAATTCCAAAGACATTTCAGAAATATATGGTAGGCACAGGGACCAATTTCACCGGTAATTTATGATTTAATATATCAGTCGTCAGTTTTGTTAGTGACAACATAATAATGTTAGCAATTAACCGACATGAATTTCCTTTATTTCAACATTAGTCTTAATTCTGCTTCTACCGTGGTAATTCAACGCCAAGACAATCTTAATCAAATTTCCTTGGACCGCGATAAATCACGGCCGCTGCCATTCCTCGAGCACGAATCGCAGTGAAATCTAAAAATATAGTCGCATCTAATTGTTGCTAAAATAGGCAGGAAGAAAACCACAAAGCTGGCATAGCAATATGCGCCCTACCAATAGGTAGGATGAACGATAATCGCAAAACAGCTAACCGCTTAATAGTATTTTTATAGGTTTATTCTGCCAGCGACTACCAATAGCGGATACAAGAATGCCGGTCTCTATTCTCACGGGTCCGTCGGCAATCAATACCAAAACATTTAATGCGTTCTCACAAAGTCGCATAAAAGAGTTTTTATGTTAGCTCATTAGCTTTAAATTGCAGAGAGCTTAAAACTATGAGCCCTAACCGGTTGCGGATAGCGATCGCGGCGCGCGCAAAAAGCTCGGCGTGGGTCGCAAGTTGCACCTACTGCACTCCTAGCTTTACTGTGTCAAGAACGACGCCTCTCTACCCCTCCCCCGGCCCGTTCCCCGCTAGCCCCCGCCCGACTCATTATTTTCTCACCTGTACGCAAAAACTTCAATAAAACTTTAAAGTTGCCTCTCAGCAGTATACTTTGAAACTGTTGCATTGTGCCAACGTTAAAAGCGTATGTGGAGCATAATGAGATGTCCATACTAGTTGAGAGCAATGCCTAAATATAATAGATTCTCAAATATAATGAAAGTCGCTCAACATTTGTATAAATAATGAACAATTTTTTTCAATGCACACAAAGGTAATTTGCGCCATAAAACACGGTTGCAATCTAAACAAATTTGAAATGATGACGCGAGTACCAAATCGACGAAAACCAAAATTGCACAGTACGTGCCTCGTCCAGATAACATAAAGATAACCGTTTTAGCAGCCGACCTTCCTCAGGTCCTTGGCATACAAATATTGCGAAAGAAAAATAATAAGGCATATTGACACGTAGGACCAGTCGACTGCACTATTATAATGTTATTATAGTACGTGCATCCACGATTATAAGTTAGGGCAACTTGATTGTTAGGTATGTATCATCAACTTGCCTTAACCCTTACGGAAGGTCGGCAAAGTTTGTGCTGTCTCCATACATTTCTATCAGCCGTCATATCTGAATCCACTCCCTTTCTAAGCATATCCTCTTTCACACAACCAATCCATACTTTCTTCGGTCTTCCTCTTCCTTTGTTGCCATCCACATACATTCTTAACACTTTCAGGTTTATGTCCCCATCGTCTCGTCGCATAACGTGTCCATACCACGCTAACCTTTTGCTTCTTAATTTCTCCACCACTGGCGCTACTTTCAAACTTCCTCTAATATTACACATTCTTAATTTGATTGTTAGGTATGTATTTAGTAAAATAGATTTAAAATTTCATGACTAGTACATTAGTGTACTCTTTGTTGGTTTCTTAAACATGATCGTTTAATAACTTTGTGACTAAATACACATACATGCTTTAACTGTGTACAAAAGTGATTTGTGAACTTGCAATTACCGTTCACGGTTGTTTGCAAGGAAGATCAATTTATTATGTACTTCCGATGTAAATTTATTATTAGGGTTTGCCTTTGATAAATGACGCAGTTTATTGACATTAATTTTTCGTCTCATCTTATTGTGAATTTAACCTTCATAGTATTTTTTTTAATTAATAAAAAGCTTAGTCTAACTTGTTTACAATGTGCTTACAAAGTTACTACTGAGTAATCTTGTGACACATGGTTCACATAACAAAGTTTAGATAATTTTATTATTATGAGACTGTCAATCGGTTAACTTACCCATATACGAAGGGTGAAAATGAGTCAAGGTTTATATTGTTAATCGACTTTGCTAACAATTATATTAAACAACGATTTATAAAATAAACAATTCGCAATTAGGAAAAAAATACAATCTCGTTCAACAAATTTCTTTCACATAGCATGTACAATAAAAACCGAAAAATTGCAATGTAGTCAGGGATGTCCGATATTCAAAAGTGGGAAGTTATTATCATAAATTTGTTTGTAAAATTGAAAAAAGATATCCATGTCGATATAAAGTACCATTTCCGCCGTCACTCATTTACCATAAGGTAATCTTAATGGATCTCCCAGCAATTCGCTGCCCACTTTTTGTCTTTTAACACGTCCAAGGCGTGATGAGTGACGGACATCGATGACGATTGACGCATAACATAAATACCGATAAGTAATCATTTTATTACTCCGCGGTGTAATTTTATCCAAAATACCAACACAGGTTTCGATAAGGTCAACAATAACCGAAGCCAGATAACTTGCCCTTGGCCGGAAGTGGTTTTGCGAAACCACTTGAACGTGTGAAAATTGTATAACACTTGGTCTTTTTTTACATGATTTCGTATTTGTAATTGCTATTAAATGATAATAATTACTTATTTATCTTAATTATCATATATTTCTTATTTGACTGTGTCAGTTTTTGG
>LD688974.1:1719755-1739545 GCA_003118335.3 Papilio memnon | reverse complement strand
TTAAGTATCATGATTGGTATCTTGGTTTATGGAAGTAATAGGAGAAAGGAATTGTGTTATAAAGCCATTTTGGTATACCATGCTTTATACTATGTTTTTAAAGATATAGTTAAAGCATCAGTAAATGATAAAATAATAGGTAAGTACACCTAGTACCACTTACCATAAAAAGGATACCAATGCTCGTATCCAAGCAGTTTAGGCTGAAAAACATGAAACTGTTTAGACCACAGGTTTATACCATAGGCTTAAATATTAAGAGAAATCTACGAAACCCGCATGCATTAGCAAAGGTAAAGTATCGATTATTTCAATATTCTCCAACATTTACTTAGATTTAGAGGAACATCATTCGTAACATGCCAAATGAGAACAAAAACTATTTTTAATGTGAATTACAAACTTCTACTACGAAAAATCAAAACATTGTTTCCGTAATATAATATTACTAACTCGACAGCTGGTGTCTCAGTATTCATAATAAATTTGTATAAAAACAAAAAATATGACTTGTGTAGCTACAGCCAAATATAAAGTGCCTACTTATAAGAACATTCACAAATCGAAAGTTTTTTTTTAGCATAACGATAGATGTCACTTAAATATTTACATGCAGACGCCATGTTCGTTCTACAATCCAAGGGAGACCTAGGCACGCCACATTTGGTTGTAAGAATTGCACACTTAACTTACCCTTAGTTCTCGCAAATATTGGAGTTTACACCAAAGCCGTTGAGTGAAATTAGATATGTAATTCCAAGTTCGCGATACGGAACCCTGTAGAACGGTTCTTCGCAATAAAGGGCCGAACATCGATCCGAATGCAAACAGGCAAGCTTTGACAGTTGGTTCCACTGGGTTGGCGTAATTCGCACTTCTAGCTACTTCCCTATCAACAAAAGAACTTATTAAACTTTTTACTAAATATATTGATTCAAAATCATCAGGTATATTATATTTTATGAAAAAGTATTTAAATCATCCAAAAAACATTATTCTCTGGCTAAATGTATTAAATAACGTATTAAGCAATGTCAATTGTAGAGGAAGTTAGTTCGCCATCTTGTGTGAGTCCATTGACAGACGTTTAGCCAACATACACAACTAAAATACAATTCATTTTATAATATTCATTCTATCATTGAATTAAATAAAATCCATATGATAAAACTAAGATGTACATATGTCAGAATGGGAGTTTTGGTATGAAATAAATATTTTTTTATCGAGATAAAAAAAACATCCACAAGAATATTATTGTACTTTATAACATAGGCCTTATGTTAACATTTTAAGTTCATTTAATTTCGATTAATAATGTTTCATCTTATTTCATTCGAGGCGAAAAGATTCTACATTGGCTCGTAAGCTATTTTTTTTATTTATCAACATAGAAAGAAAAATAAATCTAAACATAAGTCTGGAAATTCTACCACCTACCAGTAATGGTAGAAACTTTTATTAGGTGGCAATGATTTCATCCTACAAATTATAGTAGTGACCGCTAGATGGCTCTGACTTAAAATGGCATTTATAATATTAATGGTATTTAAAAAAACTGATTTAGTTATTTTTACAAGAATATAAAAACAAAACAAAGTGAAAAAAGAACACATGTAGTCTTTTAATTTTCACTGTGTTTTTATCTATCTCATCAACCGATCTTTCCTGTAAAGTTTTTTGTTACTTACAGTGGTTAAAATTATTGTTTTTTTTATTATACAAGGTGACATACGAGCAAACAGCTACCCAGCCATAATAGCGAAGTGATAGCTGCTTATATACATCCGCATTTGCAGATGCGTTGCCTACTATTAATCAACAGAGGAAGGACCGCAAAGATAAAGGATATTTACCCTATCTATGCGCCCCATCCCCCGCCATATCTAACACCCCTTTCTATCTACTCCTTGTATGAAAAAGATGGAAAGGGGAAGAGTACTAAAATTAGGCCTCAGACACGAACACCCATCCGGCGAAACGCAGAGTTACTTCCACCTCCACTTCACATCAGTCTTCTGTATGGTCATTGTATTCCACCGTTTTTTTTTTCATTGATTTTCCACAAACACGAAAGCATACAAGTACAAAAATCGAAAAATAGTTTGATTTATTAGATACCTTAGTTTGTAGGTGATTGTTTTATCCATCCTATATTTTTTAACGAAAAACGTTTTAAGACGACTTATGTAGAGCAAAGCGGTCGGGCTAATGAACTGAAAATTGTAACAAAAACGACCTGAAATTGTAAATTTGCACATTCAGATAAGGCCATAGATGTGCGAGATAAAATGTATTTAATCTAACAACGATGCAAAAGTCGTCTTCCAATGGACACAGATTATGAATCTCATATAATTTGTATCTCCGCAACAGATTTTAGTAAAATAATATAAATAATTAGTTGGTACTAGGAGCGTAGAAATAGAAAAAAGTTGACGGTATGATAAGTGAAAGTACGCTAAAATTATCATGAAACGAATAACGTTTCGTCCTGGCGGGAATCAGCTGATCGGGATTGCGCAGTGCGCAAATATGAGGGGCGAGAGCTGAGGCGGGGGCGGCTAGGGTGGTCGGGGTCTGCGGCGGCGCCCGGCCAGTCGCGCGCCTCCGCGGCCGCCACCCGCCAGCGCGACCCCATCGACATCAGCGACACACGCTGCCCTCGCACGCCGCCCGCTCATAATCCAATAACTTGAAAGAAAACTTCAAGAGTAACCGCTTCCACTAACAAAGCACCCCTACTGCGTGCTTCAGCTGTGATATTCGTACAAGCCGGTACACGGGCCATGCGGCCACAGAGGTCGGGGACACGCGTGACATCTCCCACTCTTCTCAACCGTAAAGGTAGCGGTTTATTATGAGAGACCTTATATCTGATGAGTGCACAAAAATGTTCGACGCATCTATTCAAGAAGTGAACGGAAAAGGACCGAAGAAGAGGAAAAAGTCTCTGGAGAATATCTGTGATAAGGAACAGCGGTTGGAAAGTGAGTGTGAGGCGGCTTCGGAGAATGGAGTAGGAGAGGCGGTCAGCCCTGATGCTGAGGGGCTGCTGCACTGGCGGGACATGCCGAAGCATCTCCAGTTCAACCCGTACGTGCTAACAGGCTATCGTCCGCTGCAGGATTGGAGCGGCTGCATCCGAAGTCTCTTCTACTTCCACAATGAAACTATTAACATCCTCACTCATGGTAAGACAAATAAAAGTATTAAATGAATATTCTTATATAATTTTCGTAGGATTTTATGCCATTGATCTGTCAGCAGTATTAATGTTAAACCAAACATTACCTACTTCAAGAATAAATTTTAAAGGCCCGAAACCAACCGATTGTAAGAGATTTGATTCGTTCAAAGGTTGCGGTCATTTACTTTCAAGTACATAGGGACTAAAACCAATAGTGGTTTTTAGGTGCCTCTTCGACTAAATATAATTACTATGTTTTTATAATTTTATAATATAAATAAATTTATTTATGTTAAAAGTACTGTTATAATTTTGAGTTACGGTTTATTTATGTAAGTCATAAAACAATGTTTAAAGTTCATTAAATAATTACGTTAACGTATACAGTTATGAAAAAAATATCGAAAGTTGCTTGGATTTACATTTTTTATGACTTTATTTCGACTAAACACATTTTTACTATAAGTTAGACATAAAAGTTAAGACTTTCCAAAAATGTATCTTTTCCGTCTTAATTACATATTTTTCTTCGTAGAAAATACGCGTTTGTATTATTTAGCGACAAATTACCGTAATTAATTCGCGCTTGTTTTCACACTTAGAAGGGTGACCTATTTCGTTGAGCCATTTTAAATAGGGCTAAACGAAAACGTTTTCTCATCCGCGTAATTGGTATCAGAAAAGGGGATGTATTAAAATATTATTTTTTAGCACATACACAGCAATTTAAAAAAAAACTCGAAGCTTTAAACGAAAAGATCGTATCTTGAACACATGGGTTAGAAGTAAATAATACTAATAATTAGCTAAACAGCACATAAGTAGTTCATCGAGTATTCCAGTATAGGTTACGTGTTATATAGTTTATTCTCCATTTAATTTACATTGGAATGGTTGCTACAAATAAACGTAAGGCACCGAGTTGGTTAGCAATAAATCGTTGGCATTCTCTCCGCGCCCTCGTAGCTCGCTGCCCTACGCGCTGTAACCCGTAGTCCATAGCATGCTTTAGTTTAAAACTTTTTTATCGCTGCTTAATAATGTTAATGTTTTTTTTAATCTGTATTATTATTACAAAATCAAATTAGATTTTAAATGAATGTGTAAGGCAACACAGTGGATTTTAGGCTCAATATCTACAATAAATAAGATTATTGATATTTGTAGACAAACACGCGAAATTTGATATCTGAGTAAAGCAATCAACCCTCTTCGTCGGATTATCAATTTTTCTATAGAAAAATATGTAAGCTACTCGTATGTAGTCAACTATTTTACAGCTTTTATTTAATTTCACCTGTCCCGATGTTTGTTATCAAATCGTGAAAATTAAATTTCATCCACTTCCCGTTTAACGAGTGAGCTGAGTTTTTGCATATTTGTGTAAATATTGTGTGATAATGCAATATTATGACGACATTGTGCTGATCCCAGAAAGGAGTGGATGGCTATAGGAACTTCGCAATGAAACGACGCAACCTCATAAAGTTTGAAGTCGCGTGAATCCTCTCGAATGTAATGTTAAAGTTTTTAATTTGTCAACAACAACAACAAGTAATGTGAATTAAAATTCATTTATACTCATATTTCATAGAAGTAGATATATTAAATTATACCTAATGTCTAGTTTACCATTCGCATATTATTGTACCCATAAAATACAGCTATTATTCATATTCTATACCCGTAATCATTCACGTACCACGCTACAACGTCGCCAGTGACTTATGACTATAGCAGGGTTATTGAGCGTACTAAATAAATTTACAATCGATACTGTACTTTATTACTATCGGTTACAGTTGAAAACTGCAGTGACCACACACTGCAGAAGCCGTACAACGTCGTTCGTAGTGTATTTGATTCAGATGGATACAACTATGTTTGTAGAACTTTTGTAACGAATAAATCTTCGATGTTTTTAACGGTGACTGGAATGCACAAATTACTGAAACCAGCAACAAAAAAATGGCCACTCCATGCCATTTCACACGCGTAAAATGTCCTATTATTTTCCTAACTTTATCGATTATTTTAAGTACAGTTTATCTATGAGATTAAAAATAACTGTAATGGCAACTAGACGAAAACAATTTTCCGAAATGTATTTTTAATTGTTCCCATGTGTTCTGAAAGTAATTTCCGTTCGTTATCTTTTGGTTATCAATGGATCCTCTATATTGCAGAAACTCGTTCCCCCTATCTTTGTGATCATGTCGTCAATGTGGATTAGGGTCGCAGAAAATGTATGAGGGGCTCTCTGTTATATAAATAATGTCATTTACTTAGTTTTACTATGGAGTTTTTATAGACAACGCTTGTGTTGATGTTACAAATGTGTTTAATTTAATTACAATAATTGAACACATACTTGTGCAAAATATTATGTTGAACATATGCTTTATCTATACAATAAATTTGGAAAATCTGAATGTAATATCAAAATAAAAAAAAATCCGATACATGATGTAAGTATATGCATTGATGATTGAAACCATTTCATCGTACCAATTCCTTATCTTATTCCCCTAGGGTCGGCATGCCAAAGTTCATTCTCCAGGTTAATTTCTCGTCCGTCATTACACTCGTTACTCCCTTCTTGATCATATCACCACGCAATCCATCTATCTCTTTCTACCTCTACCGTATACCGGTCCACACTTATAACTAAAGTTCTAATTTATTATTCAATTTTTTACCTGTCTGTCCGCACGGCCACGTTTGATCCGGCTAATCTCCGAAACAGCTAGAAAGATTTTGACAGGACTTTGACGGGAAGGTTGCCAATCCACGCGGGAAAATTAAAGGCCACTATAAAAACCAATCGCTAGTGTATAATTCATATTTCAAGAGAAACTGGTTCGTGTATTACTGTTATAAGTGCGGCTTATTCGTTCACATATAATATGTGTGTTACGGCTTAAGCGTTTTTAATCTTATTCAGAATTTACTCAGTCCTTGACGCAGGCCGCGGTAAGCTCCGCTAAGTGCGTAATCTAATTAACTGTTTAAAATGTTCCGCCCTCGGCTTCAAGTATTACTGTGCCTTTTTTTGGGTTTATTTATTCTGCTTTGCTATAAAAATAATTAATATGTATGTAAGGTAATTTTATATTTATTAAATGAAAAATATCTTTAAATCTTCCACACAAAGGTTTTCCAGTTACCTTTAATTTTCCTCTTTGCGGCGTTTGCAGCGCTCCACTGGGCGTGTAAACCTATTACCGTTTATTATGTGTTGTCTTTCACTGTCTTTACAATACAATCTCTATCTGATGTTTTGGCAAACGAAATGTTGAAACATTAAATTGCTAATTGAAGTATTTTCAAATGATGGGAAAAATAAACCTATCGTAACTTACCTCTGTCATCAAAGTTTAACCACAAAATCGGTTTGAAATTAGAATTCAATATCTCAATTTCATAACAAAAAGTTTTCAAGCTCCAACAAAAGTTAATTGAAACCGTTTTTTGCTGAATTTCATTAGAAACTGTACTTGACATCTCGGTAATCAATGGCCACGGTTTCTTGTAATGTTAACGTGAAAATTTAATTGAAAATTCTTTTATAAGAGCAAAATTCTAATTAATTTTAATATTAATGTTTCTGACAGGACCATTATGCTAATTCTATAACTTTTACATTGACCAATTTCTTGATACTTTTTTAATTAACTTTATTTACTACCAGTATGTATGAATAATAAAATTTTACAAGCTAAAGGTATATAAGATACCTAATGTAATTTTAATTACTTCAATTTTTCGAAATAAATGTTCTGACATAAATATTGAATACAGTACGACCCAAACATATTATGTTCATCGTCAGTTAGAGTCTACGTTATGCCAGTTGCATGCCAGCGCTGATTTTGAGCTGTCCAACAGGTAAAATGAGAACTAGGCATATTACAAACTATTGACGTGATAACTAGCTTTCAGTGCCAATGGCTACGAAGGTAGAAGAGTATAGATAGAAGTAAGAACTTTTACATCTATATTTTGCATGGGACAGATGCATTTTCAAACGTCGAATTCACAACGGACTATGGACACAGCAGTATTTACTTAAAGCGTGAATGTAGGGATACTGTTTAATGTATTATAGTTAAATGGTGTAAGTTTAACATTGTGCGAACAAACTGGAAACAAATATTTAATCAACATTCTGCCACATTTCATTGTTGATGTTTGCGCCAGCGCCAACCCTCCCTGCAACCCATAGACTATGGAATTTGTTCTCTTTACTGAATATCGTATTTCTCAGAAACGTCGTGGAAGCTTGCAATTGTAGTGCTTATCCTTAAATCTAATAATATTTATATTTTAAGTTGTTTGTAGGTTTGAGAGTTTTGTATACCATAAACTTGTGGCAATTCTTGTTACATTTTGGTCTAGAACTAGTTCAAATCTGACTAATTAATTGCCTTTATAATTTATAATAGTTAAATTATTTGTGTATCTTAATTGAAATAAATGAATTATTCATATCGTATGCACACCGCAAGCCGCGCCGTCACGGAGGATTATCATTTATGCGTGATTTATTGCAGCATATTACAGTTTAATTAATTAATTATACTTCGTTAGTTAAAACTTGAAAATTGTCAAGTCAAATTTTATTTAAAAACTTCTATTGAAGCTGAATGAACGCTTCAATTCATTTTCCAATCAGAGACAATGATACGCTCAGTTGAAGCTAGTTCAATTTGTGTTGGCATTCTCCCGCTGCACTGCTGGTGATTTTAGAAAAAAAAATTGCAAAACTCTTAATAACATTTTGAATACACCAACCGACACAACTTCCACTTTGGGATCCACCTATAAGGATCATAAGACAATTGGCAATTTTGTGAACTAGCAATGTGATCTTGAAAGCGTCATATTGACCAATGAGGGAACGGCAACAGCACTAATGATGTCGCCATGGTTATAATTTTGAAATTCAATTTCGAAAAAAAAATAGCATATAGTTTGATTTTGCTTTCAAAATGGGTTGAATTTGGAAAGAAATGGGGAATTTTTTACTCAGTGATAACAATCTGTAACATATCGTAGTTGATTTGGGCCACTTAGAACCCTTGCCTAGATGTACCTACATCGGGAGCCTTCCCTGTGTTACGAATACTCAAGTGGGAAGGGATGTAGGTCACTCTGCTCCGCTCTTTTAATGACACTCCCGCATTACAGCACATTTGCCTAGATCTGTACGCAGTACTACACTTAATTGGAATGCATCTCTATATTGCTTTATCTTAACAATGACTTTTTTTACTTTTAATGCGATTAGTATGGAGTTTAAGCTCTTAGTTAAAAGTATTTGAACGTGATACAAATCCGCCAAAATAAATGGTCATATTGCAATATAATTTTAGTACAGTAAACTCGCGATAGAGTGGGTTTAATAAAATGTTTTTCAATATTCACCGATTGGAGGTAGTAACTGAGAAATTACTTTTCACGAATATTTTTTTATCAAACGTTATCGCTTATATGGAACTTTAGATAAAATACAGAAACATGGAGAAAGGGAAATGTTCGTACCCTAATGGTTTCGGGACGTTGCTACGAGGGGAAGCGAGTCACAATAACACCCCATACGATATATTTTTAGTCCTTTGAGTATACACGTTTTGTAAATTTACATTTTCATATTACGAGTATATGTATAATGGGGTTTTATTTGATGTGATTTAAAGTATTGCACATACTAGATTTCTTTAATTTACTTAACGCAAACCATTTCTAAGCCTCCAATGGCACGGGCGCTTTTACAACGCACGTCGAAAAAGCGTAGAAATAGAACAAATGCATTTCCATGTAACCTGAACGTGTACGGCTACGCTTTTAAAGCACGACGGTTTTTATCGTAGTGTTGCATTTTCAGCGCTGGGTGAACGAAAAAAGAGTGATTTTAAAGTTTTCGTCACTCGAGTGCCGCCTTTGCGTAGTTTTAACGCGGCGATTAAAAAGCGTCCGTGCAGTCGTAGATCCCATTTCTAGTTGTAAAATGGCGTTCTTTTTAAGATATACATATACACCTATTCAAGACGGTTTAATTGGCTTAGTATTTTGATAAAGGCAATTTCGTTATATATTATGTTAATTTTAATTAAAAGAATTTGTTTATTGCAATACGTATAAAAAGAAAAGTCTCTTAATAAGATTAACTACACTGCGTACTCAGTTTGTGATTTATGTTGACTTTTTTGTAACTAATAAAATACAAAAGTTGTAAGTTATGTGGGCGTTGACTGAACGCTTGCAAGGATACAAAAGACACCCCGAGGACGATTCAAAGGACGAATGCCTTGTGAAAGTAAAACTATTCTGGAATAAGACTATCTTATAATAAGGCACAATATAGAGTCGCTAAATATAATATTAAATGTTTTGGTTAATTATGATATGGGCGTCGATAATCATCTAGGTGTTCCCGCCGTTTTTTTACCCTTTTCTCAACTAATATTGTAAATAAGAAAGATTTGTATTTTTGTATGTTTTGAAATAACTCAAAAACTACTGGGCCGATTTCAAAAATTCTTGAATCATTAAAAAGCTACATTATTAGTGAGTAACTTAGGTTATGTTTTTGATTAATTTTTAATATCACGCAGACGAAGTCGTCAGCAATAGCTATCTTCTATAAAAAAGTTAATCGTTAATGTTTCTGTCATGTTATTTCAAACTGAAATTTACTTATGTTTGAATTTGAATTAATTATGAGGAAATAGTAATTAAAGGGACTTTTTATCTATAATCTTGATATCTAAGATATATACTATAAAAATGACTCAAGGTGGTAATAAAAAATATTTTTTACGACTTATGTATAAAAATTTTAGTATAGCAATAGACGGGGTTGGGTTGGTCGGTTTGATTGTGTGGTGACCTGCAATACTTACGGGTTTAAGCTTGAATTTTTTCCGATGGGTTTATTATCATTTTATGATTCTCTATATTCTTTGTTATAAATTTTTCAACCAAATAAAATATAATAAAAGCATTTCTATTTGTGTACTTTTATAGCTCTTCTTGGGGATAAATGTACGTAGTACTAGAACTGACCTCCTTACTCCTTACCCGTTTGATGATTATCGTTCTTTCGAGCTTGTTGTCTCTTCTTTAGTTTGTGATTTACAATCAATCGATCTTTCAAATTGTTTTACAAATTTACCTGCTATATCAAATATAGTTTCTGCCATTATTGAACAATACTTAAACGTACCCTTTACCCTATATAAGCTCCAGTATAAAGTAAATAAATAAAGATATTTGTAAGCTTATAGAGGGTAATTTAATGTGGTCATGAAAGCGGTCGGTTAATATTAAGTACCTGTTACATTGACCGCAATCACCGCACGAAACCCCATTTTACACTGGTCAGCAACGCTTCGTTAACGGTTAATGGTAACGAGCCGAAGCTTTTAAATGTTATCTTTACAATATGTATTTGAAAACTTGTATTCATACATATGGGGTATCCATACATTTGTGTGGGGTAACGCGATTGGATAAGATACGAAATGAGTATATTAGAAGAAGTTTGAGAGTAGCCCCAGTGGTTGAGAAAATAAGGAGTAAAAGGTTAACGTGGTATGGGCATGTTATGAGAAGGGATCAATCGCATGTAACAAGAAGGACGTTAGTTATGAATGTGGAGGGGTACATCGGTAGAGGTAGACCTAGAAAGAGATGGATGGATTGCGTGATAGGTGACATGATCAAGAAGGGAATGACGACTGAGATGACGGATGACAGAGTTATTTGGAGGACGAAAACCCGGTGCGCCGACTCTTCGGTAGTAGGATAAGGAGGAGGAGATGATGATGATGATGGGGTATCCATACATTTAGTGAAGGAAAATTAAGGGAAATAACGTATGTGTATGAAAAGTTTTTCCATTTTAACTTCATGAAATATCTGGATTTTTAAATTTACTTAAACTAGATATTGATTAGTTTTTAGTGCATTATAAAATTAAAATACTAGTGAATTTTTAATGGAAACTCACCATACAATATAAGATAACAATAACTGACTGACCTTTTATTTAAGAAACGTAAGCTTTAATTCATTACACAGTTATCGATGGAAATTGCTCGTCCAGGATAAATGGTTATTAATCCAATTGTCTTAGCTGCCGGGCTATTCCGATGAATGCTGTTAAATGGTTAATTAATTTAATTTCGTCGAAATTATTCTATTGTATAGTACTCCTTTTAATTATTCACAAGTTTAAACCATTGTATAGGTAGCAGTAAAAATAAGTTGAAAATTATTTGAACTTTGCGCTAATTTATCTTTACATTTGTTAATACTGATCGAAAATTGTTTCTGCCAATTGTTGATAATTCCTAATTCTAATGGACACTGAAAATAACTTCTATGAGAATTAATTATTAAAATAATATAGTTTTTTCTTTGAAATGGTATGGATCTGAATGTTGGGCAGTAAAAGGGACGGATGAAAGGAGAATACATGTGGCAGAAATGCGGATGTTAAGATGGATGTGTGGGGTAACGCGATTGGATAAGATACGAAATGAGTATATTAGAGGAAGTTTGAGAGTAGCCCCAGTGGTTGAGAAAATAAGGAGTAAAAGGTTAGCGTGGTATGGGCATGTTATGAGAAGGGATGAATCGCATGTAACAAGAAGGACGTTAGTTATGAATGTGGAGGGGTACATCGGTAGAGGTAGACCTAGAAAGAGATGGATGGATTGCGTGAAAGGTGACATGATCAAGAAGGGAGTGATGACTGAGATGACGGATGACAGAGTTATTTGGAGGACGAAAACCCGGTGCGCCGACCCTACGGGAGTAGGATAAGGAGGAGGAGGAGATAGTTTTTTCTTTGAAACTATTTTTTATAAATGACAAGCAAATAAAAGAAAACTTTTATCGAACGGACACTAAAGAGAGTTGTCGGTTTGCATAAAAAAATGTCTTTTATAAGTACCAAAAACCTTAAATTATATTATCGGTACGTTTTAAGGATAACTAGACATCCTTTATGGCTGTTACCTACAGAACTAATTGAGAAAATGTTTCAACCTATCATAAAACTACTGAAGCCCCTAGTAATATCAAGTTTGCTTTAATTCTTTTCGGCGAATTCATCATAACAAACCAAATTTGATTTACGTAGTAATTACTCTTATTCTTACATTTTTATATTCTTTATTTCTGTATAATTTTTAGAATTCAAATCGTAAGGAGAGATAGGAATAATCACCATGTTGTCAACTATTCTAAAATCTTGTTTAGTTTGTAGCCATTTAATTATTCCGTCACAAACAGTTGTAATGTTTATTATTTCAAGTAAATTAGATATCACAAATTGGTTACCCGCATATTATCTCATCAATTATGAATTCTGAATGGTTATTCGTTATGAGCAGTGGACGGTTCAATACAGTTATTACGAATATAAACAGTTATTTTAAATAACAGCTGTACGATATACGAAGACAAGGAGCTTGTGAATGTTTAATGACATCCAATCAAACCTTAACTCGATATATTTTTATTTCAATTGTTAAAGTTGTTTTCTGCGATGATTTGTTACTTTTTCGATCATTTCATTAAAATTCCATAAACAAAAATCGGATGGGAATCACTTACGTAGATTCTTTATTTAGGTTATGACAAAATATCTTTATATCCCTACTTTAGTTGGTTAAAAAACTTAATTCATCTGAGTTAGAAATGTATTAATAGAACCGAAGCACGTAAAGACTCTTCGATCGTGGTTTATTTAATTAAGAAAAATGTGCAAAACAACCCGCTCAGGTAGTATAAATACGAAAGTAAATAAATCGAGCAGAAGCACCAGTAGTGCAACAAAAGACATGTCGAGTTCCACTTGACCCGACTGCTCTATACAATCTGGCATCGGTAGCTTTCATGCGGAGCTTTTCAATGAAGATAGCAAGGTATTGGAGAGCTTATATTCGTACGGCATATTTTACAAGTTACGGATTGAAAATCATATGTATTTGTGTTTTATTAAAACGCTAACAATAGTAATTCAGCCTTCGGACGACAAACATCAATTCGAGTGATGTTGGTGTAATTATATAATCATGCAGGTTTTTTTTATTATTTTAACTACAAGGAAATTATTTATTCGTTATAATAATATTTAATTGAATATTTTGGATGAAAACCAACTTGTACTTATTATATAACAAAGACACTTATAAAATTATTATTCTATTGAATAATAATTATAACAAGAGGTTATATTATTATTATTCATTTTGGTTACAAAGATAGATGAAGACCGAAGAAAGTATAGATGGATTGTGTGAAAGAGGATATGCGTAAGAAGGGAAAGAAATCAGATATGACGAATGATAGAAATGTATGCAGCACATATTGTGCCGACCCTCCGTAAGGACAAGGGCAAGTCGATGATGAATAATTATAATTAGAGACTTTTTCAATACCCGCTAAACGTTAGTATGTGACCTTTCTCTTTAAATGTAATAAAGTAGAGAGGGTTTGTTATATTAAATTAGACAATAATGAGAAAATCGAATTCATTTCATTATGATTTGAGTCACGTAAGGTGCATCCAATTCCTACAGAATATTGTAAAGGTGCGCAGTTCGTGGCGAAGTTAGCAAGCCGCATCAGTTATTTATATTTGAATTTATTTGAATAGAATCATTTTTCTGGTGTACGAATTTTGCCTGATTTCACTTGTTATTTATTTTTATACCACCTTTATGCTGTATAAGCAAAACTGTAGTAATGTTACCAAGAGATTTGTGTTTGAATATTTGTAACTAATAAACTAATAGGAAATCTCATTATTAAAAAAACATTTGCCAATATTAAGCTTATTACTAAGTAAAATTGGCTATATTTAGAATTTAATATTGTTAAGAAACGACATACATACAGAAATAATAATTAAAAACTTGAATACTAATAAATATTAAAGAGTTTGCTCAGGTATTAATACTAAATAACGGTTTGTCGAGTTCCACTTGACCCAACTGGTCTTTGAAAACGCCTATCGGAGCTTCCGTGATGCTCCCTTTTGAATTATTTCGCGATGAAAAGATCAAGGTTTGTAGGCGTTGTTCGTTTTACTGAATTCTATTTTTGCGACCGTCAATGTATATTTATAGAAACTGGCAACCTTCAGACCACGCCCTTAAGCTCATAAACGATTAAAAAAGGTGCAGTTTTTGCTAGTGGCAATTTACATGGCCTAGATAACACAGGAAATAACTTAAGTTAGATAAAAGCTAACATATTGTTCTACTTATTTCGTGTTAAATATTCATAAAGGATTTTTTTGAAATCTTTTTTGCCTTTTTATTTATAGGTATTTGATAACATGGATAAGCCATGTTTAGCCTGAGCCCGATTGAGACGCTGTGACCTTAATATCTATTCTTATCCTAAATGTATTTTGTTCAAAATGACTTCAAGGTACAAGTAACAAATTAGATCGTATAAAACTTGTCTATTCTTCGAACCTTTTTATATTTAACTTGTTTTACTAAGTTAATTTTACTTTGTAAGATGTTTATGTCTTAAGAACGTTATTTGTGAAGAAAGTAAAATATGTTTGAGATTTTTTTTATAAGTTTATTATGAACTCACTCAATAATAAAGTAAGACAGCATAAAAAGTGATATTTTGCTATCAAGTCAATCCGAGTTCACTTGAAATCGTCGGTACACAGTTTGTTCTTGCTGTAAGTAATGTTAGCTCTGTCCATAGCGGCCAGGCTCCAAGTTAAATTGTTCTCCGCTACTGTTTACGATCAACTGCCCACCAATCCACACTCTATTACGGAAAGATAGATTTGAAATAAAAATACAATGTTCTTGAACCAATTATTATTTGACAAAGTGTAGCATTTTTCACCTTTTAACAATTAGAAAAGTCTGTTTCTATAAATTAAGAAGATATTTCAATAACATCTACTATTTTGAAGATTATAAAGTGAAATACGAATAAACTAGCAGTAGTAGTAGTTGAGTGCATGGGATAATTTTTTTTGTTTGTATATAAAATAAATGTCCTCCCGTGTGACGGGATCTGCCACACGTATAACGTTTCAGTGTAAGAAATTATGCAACAAAAAGGCGACCGCAAAAGCATTTTCACTGAAGCATTGTATTTGCTCGTATTCTATATCTTAACAATGGACTGCGCAATGTAGCAAAGCGCAAAAACGTACTGCGAGTTTTGTTAAGCCCCTTTCATGAAGATTTTTATGAATTTCTTTTCGACAAGGAGGATTTATCATTTACTTCTGTTGTCCAAAATGTCACTAAGTTGAAGATGAATTAAATTGGTATGTGCACATACAATAAACATTTATCAGTGTAGAATAGAAGTGATGAACATACTTAAGTTTATTTCGAAATCCACTTTCTCTCTTACTAGAAAGTGTAAGCTGTAAAAGTAATTTCTTGCTGTATTAAACTACGAGTTGTCTTGTGTTCTACACCTTACTTTATTTACCTCCATCTGAAAGGGGTGATAAGTTAAGTTTTTCTTGGCTTACAGTTGTTTATTTAAAGTTGCACGCTTTGTTACTTACTTTCCGGAAACTTTAAAGAGAACGGAAAGATTTCAATGTTGTACAAGTAGTTTATCAGAAGTTATTTTCCTTTTTATTATATTAGTAAAATAATATAAATTGTCAGAATTTAGGTACTAGTGTGTGTATGTCGATTGTAAAAATAATACCAACTTTATTGGAACTAACACTCTCGTTAGTAATAGATATTTTAAATAAAATTTTCAAAATTCATGATACAAAACTTTAGGATCGTTATAACAATTTGCTATCAAGTCACGTGCGACTCCTACGTGGCAGGGCTGCAGCGAGCCGTGAAAAAATACCAAAGCGGGGCTTGAGGCGCGAGGCACTAATCACCCCCTATCCATTCGCAGCCCCCTGAATACTCAAGTGTTCGAGTTCACTGTAATTGTGCTTAGAAGGTTTTCCTATTCATGTATTTTAATTAGAAGCATGTTCCAGTTTTAACATAATTTTTATAATACATGTATATTTTTATTTATGATCTTGAAATATAAGAATACTTGACCTTTTAAAACTAAAGTTACTAAATTTTAAAAATAAACTAACGGCGCGAAATGATGATAATATAAAAAAATAATTTGGAGCGCTGGCAATTTTTTTAAATTGCTTTGAATTTGTGTTGTAATTTGAGTTATTGAGCGGACAGTCCCGAATGGGTTGACAGATGTCCAGGCGGCGATCGAATAACAGATGACAGGTGTCATTGAATGGTGGAATGATGCGCTTTCGTTTTGCGCACGTACAAAGTCAATTAATCTCTGTAAATGTTTGCAATCCTGTTAAATCGCGTTTTGCAGTTTTCACAAAAGATTGAAGGATAGTGTTTCAGCTATTACGCGATTCTTATTTCATTATCTCCGACATACGCACGCCCACAATGAAGGGTAAGTTACCCTGTCTATGATCTACCTTCGGAATTAATCTGCTAGCCGATACATACATTACGTAACTTACGTCTCTAAATGACATCCCTAGCTTTAAAATATAAATAATTTATTCTAGTATTAGTAGATTCATTGCACGAACAACTGCATTATATTTTACACATTCCATAGAACGTAATACAAATGCTATGAATATTAAATGCCATAAACACCGGCTACTGAACTAACACGTCTCATTGTTAGCACGTGCGGACAATCGATTGTATTAACCTGGTATTCACTTAACTACCCTTAATTACTAATATCACATTAAATATGAAATAGTGACATTCGGATTCCCATATATCAATTGGATCGTGATAAATTTATGTATTTTACTACATCTAGGCGTTCCATCAGGGTGTTTGATAGGTCAGGCTCTGAATCACTAAAGTTTACTACACTAGTGATGTCTAAACGAGAAATTACATTAGAGATTATTGTGACTCGATTATATCTACAGTTATTTTAATGTGATGTTTATTTTATGTATAATATCAAAATACTAGTATTAAAGTTAGTCATTCGAAGTCGTATATCATAAGGCTTAAAATGGTTGACAGAGGGTTCCCAAGGAAGGGTCCGTACCAACTTTATTAATGATCGGGGAAACCCTACAAATGGAGTTCGTTGTATCAATAAATTTATTCGAGACATGCTTAAGCGCGGTTGTTCAATGAACCTTTATCAGTGAAAGCCCAGCTTAAAAAACGTTTTAGCTAAGCAAAAAAATGTCGGTTGTTCAGAAGCGTGTTCAAAGATTTGCGGTTCTTAAATATTACGAGTAGTTATTTCTTTTACTAAACTTAAATAATAGGATAATGATTATGTGTCTGTTCTACTCTAATATTTAGGTGTGGTTTTTAAATTAATTCGAGTTTCGCTGAGGTTTATGAGATAAATTGACAAAATTTCCAAACTAACGGTAAAATTGATTCATAAGTTGTGTCACCTATGTACCAATGTAACGTTTTGGTTGTCTGCAGGTGTGTCTTTGGTGTACATGATGGTAGTGCTGCCAGGCCTGCTGCCCTGGGGCGGCGGCGGTAAGGCAGCATGGTTCCTCTCGCTGTGTCACCTGCTGGGCGCGCTGGCGCCCTGGTGCGGCTCCTTCCTCTATCACCTCTTTATGAACCATACAAGCGGAGCTGGCCTCTACCACCGCCTTCTGCAGCTTGATATGCTTGGCATATGGGTTAGCCAGAGTATTGGTTAGTATCAACATACGTATTTTCTAAATTAAATAGAATATGTTGCCAAAACGTAAAATAAATAGAGAAAATGTACCGCATAGACAGACGCTTGAAGAAAAAGTAGCGTTACGTAGACGTTACAAATACGTTCCTAACATTTTAGTCGGTTAGTTTGGATGTATGCTAAAACCATGTGTAAATTATAAATTACATGAAATGGTAAAATTAGGTCACTAAGAACAAAAAGGTAAACATACTATCTTACATAAGTCATCTATGTTGAAATTCTGTAGCTTTGCAATTCTTTCACCGCAGGCGCTATCAAATACCAACGTCCCAATTTAAGTGACAAAAGTTTGCAGTAGAACAAGGTAACATCAAAAATGCAAGTGTGCGCACATCTCGCCACTTGACCTCTCACTTTGACACTCCAGTGTCGGGCAGGTTGTAAAGCTTAGCTTACTTTTACTGAAGCACCGCTTTTAAAGTTAAAAATCTCCCACAATTTACCGAGATTGGACTAACGGTTTATCTTTATGCAACTAAACTTGACACATTTCTGAGGGCTTTCAATGAAAAAATTGCATAAGCAATTTTCAGATTTTAAAATTTCACGAGCTCTTGTAGAACAAATTATAAGTTCGTTTTCCATATTAAAAATAGTTATTGACTTATTGAGTAACTTAATTTATTAAAATGCATTAGAATATTATTCATATTTGATGTGTTTATTTAAAAAGGAAGAACACTTAGTAACTAACCTAAACTTAGATTCAAACATGGCGTTGGTTCCTCTCTTTGTTAAAAAATATAGGTTACATGAACCGTTACCGTATGTATAGTACCAGGTTTTAGAGTTCAGTAATTCTTGTTGTATTTCACTGCAAAGTAAAAATTCTTCCTGCATTAGTTTCCACAAGACGTGGTACATGAAGTTAATCGCATTAAACTAGCACCAGTGCGAGCGCTGCAGACTTTCAGGTTACAGTGCAACATGAATAATGCAATAACTTTGATGTTACAAACACAAAGTAACTTTAATTAGTACTTTAAAACTTTAATGTGTATCGTAGGGTGTCATTATGTAAGGCATGTGTGTTTAACAAATGACACGTATATATGTTATTGTGTAAAAGGTGAGCCATCATGTCGCGATTTATAAAAATTCTTTGGTTATTCTGGATATAGTTTGATTTCAAAAGAAACATAAAATATGTTAGACTAAATACATTTCAAGTATTTTACGAGTTTTTCGTCCACAATTAGGTTTTAGGACAACTAAAAATGTATGTCTTAAGTCTTTGATAAGTTACAAAATGTGAGCTAAGAATTCTTATAAATTAAATTGTTATCTGCATAGAATATTCTGGGTTTTCTCTGAAAAAGTACGTTTATCGTCTGAGATAAAGTAATACAGTATAAATAAATAGATACGATAATATAATCAAACATTTCGTTATTCGAAGCGAGGCGAAGCGATCTCATCTCATAAATTTGAAATGAGGAGCAGATGTCGGATGTTGATGTAATCCGATGTGGCTTCCCTCAGAAACGATTTCTATTTATAATATCTACGTATTCAAATAAAAACTCATATTATTTGTTTATGTATTTATTTTTTAAATTATCAATTTGCGTAAACTTAAATAGTTTACGAATTTAAAAGAAAACTGTTGGGCTGATGATTGAGAACTATCTATTCTATACTAATAAAATGTTTAGTTTGTGCAATATATTTACCAAATACATACTTTTCTTAAACAAAAATTAGATATAAACAATTGCCAAATTTTCTTTCAAAAAAATGAAAATGGTTTTTTAACAATACATTTGAAACATGCTATATAATTGTATTATGTAACTAGCTTTCGCCCGCGACTCCGACCGCGTGGAATTAAAAAAAA
>LD688974.1:1660720-1701598 GCA_003118335.3 Papilio memnon | reverse complement strand
ACTATTACCATATCACTAATCGATGTATATGATGTTTTAAAGCAATAATTTATGAGAGATCACTTTTTCCAGGTGACCACATTAGACCTGGCGTGGATGTCGCGGGTGGACTGCAACGCGCCGCTGAGTCTCTGACGGTGATAGCGGGCCCCTTCCCCCTGATGTCTGTCATATTCCTGCACACACGCATCTAGTGGTCACCATACTAACCATTCAACATGTTAACGACATTGACTATAATGTTGTCGGTAAAAAACTTTTGATTGAAATTTATTATTTCATATAAAACTTCAAGTTGAACTTTGGCTCAAGATAAGTAAATAGAAATGAATACAGAAACCTAAAACAATGATGTAAGTGAAGCAATACCACGTATAATTATTAAGTAGGTATAGATTGTCTTGAAGGAAATATGTAAACAAATGCGGGAAAAACCGTACAACGCCATGTTGTAGTCCATTTTTTACGGATAAACCAGATATTAGAATTGAGTTCGAAGAAAATGGCCATAACATATGATAAGGAACACTTATTTATGGCAGAACGTTAAGATGTTCGTCAAACTGGACATTTCATGGAATGACCAAATCTAAGATATGACCACATGTTGATTGACGTCACAAAATGATTTCAAACTATGTAATTAATGGACACGTGTTGCCACTGTTCTAACGATTTAATTGATATCATTGTTTATATTAACTTCTATTAGGAAATACACCAAAAGATTCTAAACTCTAGATTATAAGTTAACTACACGATCTTCTAGGCAAAATTCTTCTATTGTGAAATGAATTCAGAAACGCTATACATCTGTAAAAATTGTTTGTTCCATAGATTATAAATTTGAGCAGAGTTGTTAGAGGACAATATGACGGCCTACGTATGCGTCGTAATTACACATTAATCGTTTTGATATTTAAATAGACGAGGTAAATGACAACAATAAGTACTTTAATATTTGTAGACATTACATATAGATAGATGCGGCTATTAAAACTACGTTAGTGATAAAGTACAATTATAATAAAGTGATTTATGCCAGAACTAGTCGATTATCCATTTTAAGTTTTTTTTAGATAAATTTTCATAGATTTTTTCGTTGTAAGTTAAATGTTAATCGTTAGATAAATTTGTAAATTAATAGTTATAGATAAGCTTATTTAGAAAGTTACGGAAATCACTTGAAGGAACTTTATTAGTGCTTAGTCGTTAGCTCATAATCATCCCAATCGAGGGTCTTGAGTCTACCTTAAGTTAGGGGTAATTTGGCAACCACGCCAGCTCACTGCGGGTTGACTTCACATATAATTGAATTTCTTCATTGATATGTGCAGATTGCATCACGATGTTTTATATCACCGTTAAAAAGTTGGATAAAAGTACATATGAAAATATACAAAAACAAACCCGGTCTCATAGATGACAAGTCCGGTGCTTAACCAATGCACCACCGACGCTCTAGTGCTTGTTTTTAACAAAGTATTGAAAAATATAATTGAAAAAGAGTAAAAATAACCAATGTTATTTTAAAATATGTTAATTATCTCTGTCAACGTGTCGTGTATCGGACTTGCGCTACGAGGTCACTCAAGTATAAGACGCAGTCGTACCGAATGTGTTAAGAGGCCTTTTGAAAAACCCATATGTTTAGTAACATAACAAATTACTAGATTAACATGAAATAACATTTAAAAGTGCATCTCGTAATTTCAGTCGGTGCTGGGATGACAGTATTAAGAAATATTCGTCACTTGAATTTCCTACCTACTTCCTCTGACGCACTAATATGTTCTAAATGGGAAAAGGTAACGCAAACATTTTAGGTATTTTACAATTGAAAATTAAAGGAAATGCTGAGTAATGCAAACGTAATTATTAATTAGATAATTATTTCTAAATAAATCTCCAGTAGTTGTTAAGTAGAAATTGATAGAAGTAGATAGATTTCAAGCAATAATTCGAGAAGAAAATGTTTCGTAATAAAACTTTTAGGGAAATACTTCAAAATATTATTATTGTTTATTTCTGTGCACATTTTAGGCAAACTATTTATTGATTTGTAAAATAAATTTACAATAATTTATTTAGATACGAAAAAATATATTAAAACGATTAATAAATTAAAGAAAGATCTAGATAATTATTTTATTGTAAAATATTATAATTTTCTTAACCAATTAATATACGTTTTTCCATTAAAGGTATAAACAACTTTAAGTAAAAGTTGGACCGAGTCTTTAATTGATCATCAAAGCTTGTTAGTAACTATAATATATGTATTAAAATATTTACTCTGCGCTACTTTTACCCGAGCAAAATGTTTATATTTTTGGAACATTTATGAAATTGCTAATTAATGCAAATTACTTTTTAAAGATTTAAATCTGATATGTATATTGTAGAATGTATTCATCCCATTAATTTTACAATAATATTTAAAACTCCCTTTAACCATTTTTTAAAAGAGAATTTTACCTTTTTGTCCCGCGTTCGTATAAAGTACAGAATATTTTTCTAATTAAAGAAATTATATGTAAAACATTATTTTTATGAAATCGTCATAAATGTCTGCTCGGTACAAATATAATACAGTTTAATTTTTATACATGTGAAATGTATTAAACTTAACTATGTCAATGCAAATATGTTGCAATTATCTATATCTATCTATCTATACATATACATATAATAAAATTGAAGTGTCTGTAATATCAAAGGAAAAATTTCAGATTTCGGGAAGATGCTGTGTTTGCGTTGCTGATAACGAAAATCGCATTTTAAAAAAAATTGTCTGTCTGTCCGCAAGCCTCGTTTGCTCCGGGTAATCTCCGAAACCGCTGGGCCGATTTCGACCGAGCTATCACTGAAGGGTAGATGACATGGACGGGCATATCTACTTTTTTTTAAATTCCGCGCTGTCATAATGGCTATCTCTGGAACGGGGGGACTGATTTGAACGGGACTTGGACTGGAAGGTAGCTGGTAAAAAGTAGATGTACGCGAGGATGTTATAGAAGACCATTTTTTTTTAAATTCCACGCTAACGAAGTTTGCGGACGACAGCTCGTTTTAAATGTAATGACATAATGTGGTAATGATAATTGCGTCATAACAACATTTGTCACTGATTAAAATTAGGAAAATTTTCCTTCTTAGTCATATACATTTCTATTAAAATGTATCAATAATAACAATATTAATTATGTTTCTAGATAACTCTTTGATTAAACTACTAATGTTTTTGGACGTTTGCTTGGCTAGCTGTACAATTCGACTGCTATTTTATTTCACAACATACGGCTAGCTTAAAATTATAATGGAATAATTAAAAAACACTGACGGCCAATTCAAAGTTGTCACAGATAGCAAATTATACGGATTATGTTTAAGTTAACTCCAGTTTTTTATCAAATAAATTCTTCCACACTCTAGACTTTTCAGACTGATGTCATAATTATGAATCAGTTAGGGACCCGTTTGAGGCAGTCGCCACTTGTTCTGTGTCCTAACTTGTCTTTACGTTCTTGTCTGGTCAATATGGTGATATGTAAATTATTTCCTTTAAATTTTCGACTTAAAACTTCCTAAAAATCCTACTATTAGATACGACGCTTTAACCAAAAAGAAAAGTTGAAACCAATAAAAGCAATTAGAATCTAATAATAATTATATTTGGCTTAATTTTAAGATATTTATTTTCAATTTAGTGCAGTAAGTTAGCGATAATAACCGCTTTAAAATACTTATAATATTTATTGGTACAATCGATGGAGTTATAAAAAATAATCGACCATTTTAAAATTACATGAATTATGCAATAAAATATTTTTTTTTAATTAAACCTTAATTTCAATGACCTAATGATTGTTTTCATCGGGTGCCATTGTTGTGGTTTATTTAAATGTTCATGTAAATACTGAAAATTGAAATAGTTTTAATTTTCAACAACAAATAATTATATTTATGGTGAAACATATAACCACGTTGCTGTCCACAATATTAATTAACGACTGTCAAAGAATTAAAACACGATAAACAATATCTAAGTATCATTTGGGGTAATACAGTAATAATTTCTGTGAATCAGCATTTACTGTTTAATAAGCCAGTTATGTAGAAACATAACCTAGAAAGGTTATAGGTATTTCTGACGATACGACTGCTAAAAATAATAACAATATTCCCGTCGGAATTTACTTTTTACTTGAAAGGAATACTAAGATTTATAGCAAACGTGTAGTTATAGATATAAAACCTATAGATGGGGTTTTTCCTACAAATTTGACCCAATAGAGTTGATTTTCATGTCATTTTGTAATGTAAATGACAACACTGAGGGAATTCATTCCAACAATGTCTTGATGCCTCCCTTTTGTTTCAAATGACGTATCTATAGGTTTTATATCTATGCATATAAATATATATGTATGTCTTTAGTTTACAATAACCAATATTACTTCCGCACTCAAAGTCGTCAATTGATGACTAAGGAATTCCCTTAGTGTAGTATAAGATATTTACACTAAAGGACTGATTACATACAAAAGGACTTTTAGTGTGGTTATATTTTTCAAATCACGAAAATGTATTTTTATTTAAACTACTTGATTTTAATAAATGGCGGTAGTTTATTTAATTATGTTTTTTTCTAATATGTAGTATTTTGCTTTGATTACCACATAATAATGATTTTTATAGATAAGTTTGTTAACGTTTTAATAAAACAAGTAATCCATAACTAATCATACGAGTATATCAACGATATTGTTAATGAAAAAGCAAACATGAGGTGATATTTGAGAGCAATATATCAGTATTTTAAACTTTTGTCCATTAGTGGGACTGCGAAGTGTTGAGCGTTATTGCACCGTGTTGATTTTTATAATCGACAATCGATTGATATTCTCAAAATTGTAGACGTTATTAAGGATATTAAAGTTTATTTCCATTCCATTTAAAGCATGTTTTATTTCATACCCAAACGTTTATAAGGTGATGCCACAAGAACATAGTGATAATGGCAGTGCCACATGACCGAACGCCTTTTCCTGAAATTATACATTTTGTCATGCATAATGCGTGCATATCCGCTGGCGGAGTTAACCAGCAAAGTATTAAAGAAGATAAGATTGTATCAAAAGGCATTTCTCCGAACCCCAATTTGACGCGAACCTGTCTATCGATCGAAATATTTTGAAAAAATGCCTTTGATTTCCTAAATTATTGGTCAGTTTTTGTTAATAATAAATCTATACTAATATTATAAAGAGGAAAGATTTGTATTTTTGTATGTATCGTAATAACTCAAAAACTACTGGGTCAATTTTGAAATTTTTTTCACCGTTAGAAAGGTAATTTATCTGTGAGTAACATAGCCTATATTTTTTAATTTCACGCGGGCAAAGTCGCGAGCAACAGCTAGTTGTCAATATAATTATTGTCTACCAGGTAGCCATTATTTTGGTTTAATGATGTTTTTCAGCATTTTTTCGACATATTGCCATTAGCATTGCAACTCAAATAAAATTCAGCTAGCAAATAAATACTTGCTTACTTTGATAATGTATTATACAAACCTATTAACAACACTAAATTCTTATCAAAAATTCAATTATCGCGACAGTTGCACAAATAGATAAACATTTGTAATTTAATTTGGATAAAAGATAAGAATGTCTAGTACTGAAACAAGTGAAATGTTGACATAAACGCGAAAAATTACGCCAAGTGATATCAGATTTATGACATTGAAGTGCACGAAGTAAACCTCTAAATGTCTATCAGTAGTAAAACAACACAAGAGACAGGTATGGTATTCCTCGCAGCGCCTGCATTTCTTTATGAAGTTAGGAAAGATAGAGGTAAACTATCATAATTATTTAAAAGTAGACAGTACATCTTTATATAGAAATTATTAGGGAACACCTAATTACAACAGTGGTCAGATAGATGATAATGATAAAATAGATCATTGATAATAAAGGAATACTACTTTACAAGGGTAATAAGGTATTTATTATTCCTAAATTAAAAAATTTCAACTACTAGGGAAATTCTCTTGAAATGCCTATATAAGGAAAGTGGGAAATACAAAATTACAGAAAACCAAAACAAAACTATACCATTGGTAATTAATAATTTTCAAACAATTAATATCGGAACAATTAAATAAACAATAAAGTGTTGTCGCGCTCTTGGTTTCCCGCTAGCGTCAACTACAAATACAAGCGGCAAGCGACGGCGCGAAGAATACGAAGCCATGGCTTGCCGAGAGAGGTCGTTACTTTACGTTGTCGCCGCGCTGTGCGCATGCGCAGTTGTCGCCTCTGCACTACCAGACCCTTATGCAGTAGATAAACTAAAAAACAGTGAGTAAATAAACAATTATCTGTGAATTAATTACAGGGACAATAGATTTGGATACCTAATTTAAGTTATGTGCGTGTTTATTGTTTTTTTTTTGTGGTGTCGAATACAAGCAATAACTACGATGCGCGGACGCTTCGGAACTAATTATGTGAGTGAACTTTGTCGAGGATAATTCTAATAGATAACACGCGCGCGGTGCAAGGAAACTCTTCACCTAATCGGCTTTTTCGTTACATGTTAAGAAACTGGCTCTGAATTAAAAAATTTAAAGTGAATATTAAGTAAAATTTATTCGAAAAAAACGATATTATGCTGATTGATTTTGAATGACATATAGAAATCCTCTTAAAGTTTCAACCAACTCAAACCGCCATTTAAATCATGACATGAGTAAAAACCAAACTCGTTTCCAGCGGTTACTCACGTTTTGGAATATACAAGACGTTGCCTTGGAAATGTCGCGGGTATTTCCGATATAAGGTTCAACCGATGCATATGTTACGGTTATTTTTAATGAGTGCTTTTAATATTACTATCTTTATGGACATTATCGATGTAGAGGGCACACGATCGCGACCTCTTATCAAATTGTCAAAGCAAATGTAGACAAGACTAGAACAACAATAATTTTTTTTAAGCATTGAGAGATAAGTGGCTGTGTAAATTATAAAAACCTGTCCTATCTTAAAAGTTTTATAACTTTTTATGTTTTTTTTTAACTTACAATAAAACTGTCAATTATAATAAGACAGATAGCGTACCAATATTTGATTATTATAGATTACTCTCTCTTTTTTCATTATAATTAGTGTGTTACTACAAGGTACTAGACTATATAACCAGGCAATATGTAATCCACAAAGTTCAAGGTCACGGGTATATTTGTACGAAAAATGATTTGCAAATGAAATCTCCAACAATTCTGCCTAGTCTGTTTTTGTTTATTTTATAATTGTTATGTTTTGGTGTGGTCTTTAATTAAACTGGTTTTAGCACTTTATCCTGGAGTGGTTTTTTTATGTTAGACGTTCATAACTAGTTAATCAAGTATAAAGAGTTGCCATTTAAAATATAATCAATCCGACAATTATGCATTAACACGTTAATATTACACAAAGGTAGTTTCACACAAGGGTACTAGAGTAAGGCAGAACAGTAGACAGTGCAGTACTCTTAAAGCAGGCGCACAACTTTGACTAAACTATTGCACAACTGTTAGATTGTTTCGCAACAAATTCAACTGCTTAGTTGCACAACTAAAAGTCGAACAGTGTGCGCATCTCCATATAAGCTTATAAGAATCAAAGCCACTAACGAGTTGTCCGATAGTTTAGTCAATGGTGTGCGCGCGCTCTCACTGTCAAAACGTTCCTGTTCTGTCTCGCCGTTGTTCATTCGAATAATACTGCATTCTACTGCAGCACTGCTTGTCTCTCTTGTTTGAAACTAGCATTACAATTGAAAGTGTGATCGCCATATAAAAACTCAACAGGATATCAATGGAAACGCCAAATAGCAAGTTCATATTGCAACCGCGAGTGCATACAGACCCTAACCACAGTCGACAGACTGCCGTTCATTTCAGGACAATAAACATACCATCGTTCCTGTTTACAGATATATTTGTACATACTAAGTTCCGGTTGTAGCTAAGCAATGAGAGTTATTATAATAGAAAAAATACCTTTAACGATAAGAAAGGCAATCATTCAAATGCACTGCAATTAACCGTATAATCGATGTGTCATTTGCGAGCAATTACTGGACTTGTTTACTTCGACAACGAGGACAAAATTACTCCACATTCGAGTCTTATCTATTGACACAAAATGAGTCGTTATTAAAGTTGTCTTCAGTCTATTAGTCTGCATTACGTCATTGTAAAATGTTGCAGTCATTTAAAAAGAATACTGAGAATTGCATCAAATTACATCTGTTTGTTTTACTCGTACATAATTAACAAAGTGCGTATATAGGTGTGTAACTCTGTAAATCGTAGCCATGGAGCACACAAATACACTAATCGTATTAAATTCTGTCAGTTTTATGTTTGGTTGTAATTAACTATTCCTTAGTTACATTTGCATTAAATGTTCTAAACGTGAATGACATAATCTATGTAATTAAGTATGACAAATTTAATATAACATTTTATAATTAAATTGATCCATTATTTCGTTAATTACAAATTTGTTTTATGAGGCAAGACGTCCAATTTACTTGCTTACGTCTGTTGAACGTAAGACGTTGAATCATTTATGGGCGGTTTCCGAATTACTTTTAACCATTCGATAGTGCTTATGGTAAATTTATAGAATAAGGTTCTGAACTACGTAGCTCGAGTTTTACTCCGTTGAAACTTAGGTCAACCTAACACTAATGAATCGCCAGGTAATAACAAAACAAGTGCAAAACTTCTTTATTTATTTATTTATTTATTTAAAACATAAAGTTTTAAATAAATAAATAAATAAATAAATAAAACTTCAGAAACCAAACATTAGTCGTTTATCTAACTGTACGTTATTTCAAACTATTAGAACGAATCAATAGTTATCGAACATAATGGCTATGTTTAATAGGAGACAATTGAGATACTTAAATGTAACTTTTTCACACTACTGAAAGGGAGTGCTGCGTGGATCGTATCCGTCTATTGTAAATGTACGATAGTAATAACACAGCGTAAATAAAATATGTATATTCTTCGTGAGACTAGATGTTGTGAAACAATGCGGGTCTTCAAAACTACACATCTCTACATGTTATTATACAAAGACTTCACCACGCATATGTAAAAAAAATATAAAGAGCAGACTTTCATACAGTTTCATGGGATGAGATAATGCATTTTCTGGAGCATTATTGCCTATTATTAAATTTAGTATTAATTTATTCCGGTTTGTTATTTGAAAAGAAAGCAATTTTGTATTATCAACAGCGAATTTGAAAATGTATTGGCTCCTTTAATACAGGGAATCAACCTAGTAAAGGAGCCAAGGATATATTATGTATAATTAAACAAAATACAGACTTATAGAAATTAAAAAATTAAAACAATTTATGTGAAATGTATTTGTATTTTTATTTTTATTTGTATATTTATATTTGTGAAATGTTTTTATATGTGAACTGTAATATTGTGTTTTGTATAAATAAATAAAATAAATTGTAAAATAATTAAATTAATAAAGGAGAGATATTTTAATTTTCTTACAGAAACAAATCTTTCATACCGGCATTATAACGGGTTCCTGTTTACGCTAGATGGGGTGATCTACGGAGGAAGGTCGAAGGATGTACGGATCAAAGAGGAACGCGCAAACCGGCCCGTCAACGAGAGGTACCCGCACGCAGTGCTTTTCGGCAAAACTTGCGGCGGCACCATCATCGCCCCCAATTGGGTCCTCACGGCTGCTCACTGGTATGTCCCCATTTAAAACTATATTAATAGAACGTTCTTCTTTGAGTACCATCTCCTATTGGAGGTTGGTAATCATTATGCCAACATTGTTTGACTGTAAAAACGTATACTATTGTCATTCCACTAGCGCAGTTTCTTAATATTAAAAGTAATTTAATAATAAAATTTATTACGATTCCAAACATGCTTGAAGTTTGGTTATGATCCTTTAACTTGCAACTAAATTTTTACGTCATAGTATTCAACTGCTAAACTTGTCACCGAGTCCATGATTTGTCCCGGACTGAACACAATATAATATAAATAATGCGTTCAATTTAAATACGGCGTAGTTATTTATTATAAATTCAAGGAAAATCCCACATTAATGAAAACATATTATCGATTAAGAGCTTTGTTATTGTAGTAATGTACAGTCAGCAAAAGTGTTCGCAATCACTTTGGTTGTACAGATTGTACAAAGTTTCAACAACATTGAATGGAACGACTTAAGTTTAAAGAAATACAAACCAATAAGGCCTAATAAGTCATAGATCACTAATTGGCCTCCATAGTCAGTTTGCGTTTTGTTACCCGAATTATGCTTATAAACGTTTGAGCTCAAGGAAGGGATGGAATTTTCAAACTACCCTCAATGTTACAATAAGCACCTACATATAATATTTATAACGAACTTTCCGCCACAAATTGCTTTATCTGTCTTGTCTGTATTGCTGTCTGTACCTACAAAACTTCCTTATTTTCCATTCGTCATGATTTTATTGTAAATAATATACAATAGAATAAAAGTATTGTTATTAATTAACACACCTGCTTAATTGCTCTACGTTATCAGTTAACGAACGTCTAATAAGACAATTCAAACAGCGTGTAATAGCTAACCTCGTCAAAACATTTGAAAACCTGTTCAATCCAGTTATATTGCCGACAAGAGATTTCTATATTAACAATATGGTATCCCTAAAGCACTGAACGTTGATTCTTTTTATTTTTCAAATTATTCCGGTTTATGGATTGCGTCTAATACAGGTTTAAAACATAATCCCACTTCGATATTAATAGGTCTCAAGTTTGTGTAAATAACGATAAGCGTCGCTGACAAAGGTCAACACAAAACGAACAAAACATGTCGAGGCAAAGAATGAACAAAGGATCGTCTTAACTAATAGCGTAATATCATGTTTAAAACAAAAAGCTTCAGTTTTCCTTAAGTACATTTGTGTGAAGTTTAGTTTAAAATATAAGTTTGGTCATGATTGAAAAAACCCAAGTTCAAATTTGCTTGTACAATTTAAAGTGTTTATCTACTACTTATCTTACCGTGTCATGACGTTACAACTGTACATAATGCTATCTCTGTTTTTACAAAGAAAATATAAGGGATGATATGATATAACAATTCTTTGTCCTCGTGCTTGGGCAATGCAACGTTTAGGGTGCAGTTTCATTAGGCGATAGCGCCCGCATGCGTTGGGCGATATTCCTTCCTTCCTTACCACGCATTATACTTGTCAATTGAGTCCCCGGATGGGATGTATATTTACATTGACCGATAATTTCATTAGTCGTTATCCCGTATGCGCCCTTAAAGTGCAAACATGAGTCTTTTATTTCAACGTAAGAGGTTTTTGAGAAATATCTTACTAATACAATAAATGCCAAAGTTTACATGGATGGATAGATGTTTGTTAGAGTTTGTAGCCTGAACTGTTGAACAGACCTCGATGTAATTAGGCACAGATGTAGAACAAAGTGTGGAAGAAAACATAGACTACTTAATTAAGTTTTTAATTTCGCGCGGAAAGGGTCGAGGGCGAAAGCTAGTTGTGAAATAATTTCACAATTTTCTCAAATGTTACTATACAGATATTAAATACTAGCTTTCGCCCGCGACGCTTTCCGCGTGGAACTAAAAAGAACAAAAATAAGTAGCCTATGTGTTCTTCCAGACTATCCTCTACATCTATACCAAATTTCATCGAAATCCGTTCAACCGTTTAGGCTACAAACTCTAACAAACATCCATCCATCTAAACTTTCGCATTTATAATATTAGTATGATTAAATTATTGTAATACATATTTAAACTCTTATTAATAAAGTACGACAAAGAATTATTTTGCTTCCCTGTCATCTTATTTGTTTCAAGGACCACTATTGTTACTTGGAAACACTTATTGGTATTCACAAGAAACACCGACATACGTCAATACACTGGCAATACCTATGGTATTTCCTTATTATGATTATAATACATTCGTAGTTCATAATTTTAATAATCGAGCTCTCAACATCATAAGTGTAAACAAGGATAACTGCGTAAAATCGACATAGTAGGTAACCAATCTTGTCAGTAGTAAATAACAGTCTATGTAAATCGTATTGAAACAGGTAAAATATAATAACTAATAGAATTATGTCTTTATTGTAAAAAAATAGGTCACTGAGAGTACTTCCTCGTGGGCTATTTAATTTGCAATGCCGATTGAATTGTGCGATCGACCGTTACCCGAAATTTGACAAAGAAACTAGTAATAATGGGCATTGTAGGCTTTTAACAAGACCGAAGTATAACTAACAGTATTTAGATTCATGTCATTTTATTCTCTATATTTTATTATGTGTACTTCCGGTCATGGGCGTCGCCAGCCGATGATCCAGGCTGGGTTTGGGGTCTAGATCATCGAATAGACAAGATTCTACTCTAATCGAAAGCAGGCGGAGGGTTTTTAAGAAGGTGTCTCTCGATCTGGCTGTTTATGACGACGAATAGTGAAGTTTTAAGGTGTTTAGTGTGTGGCGTATTTCTTTATTCTAGTGTTTGTTGTAGCACGCTGTTTACCGGCGGCAAGTATGTGCTGGCCGGCACAAACAACTCGGCGGACGGCAGCGGAGTGACGCGGCGCGTCAAGAAACTGTACATACACCCGCGCTTTGCCGTCGGACCCTACTGGCTCAACGCGAACCACTACGATATCAAACAGGTAAACTCAATATTATGTTTCGGGTCTATGGAGTTCTATTTCCTCTGGCACGACAGCGTCTGCTTTACAAAATGGCAGTCCTGAGCGGATTGCCGCTTAATAAACCTGGATATGAGATATGTATGTAATGATCTGAATGAAATACATTTTTTAAATTAATTGTTCATCACACTGGACACTACCGAATTAAGTATTAATGAAATTAGGCTCTAAAGCCCTTAACCATAAAGCAGCCAGCGACTTTCCTGCAATTTAAACATGGTAAAGTATTACAATAGTCTATCTAAATTTCGTTGACAAGATAAGGAATATAATATGTGACAAGAAAAATAATTTTATCTGACATCCTTGTAGTTTAATCTTTATATGCCTTTGTCGCCAGGTGGCTGCGAGATTCGACTACCTCCTAGCGGAATTGGAGCAACCTTTTGAGCTGGACGGTGTGAAGATAGCCGCTGCAGAACTGAATGACTTGAATGTACTTCCTCCAAATACAAACGTTGGATACGCCGGATATGGAGCCGAGCATCACGGGGTATTTAAAGTTATATTCATACAAATTAACCTTAAGTTCACAAACGATGACCAACTTTTTATATTCATAAAGTATTTTTTTCAAAGATAACATTTTATGTACGGATGCACAGCAGAAACATTCATTTAAAAGTTTAACTTTGAAATTCCACGGTCGTAAAACGTGTATACAATTTTAATGTAGTTCGAAGAAAAAGATGCCAATGAGTATTTAGACAGTGGAAACCCACGGTCACACATTTACGTGTACTATAATTGGTATACCAATTGTCAGGAAACAATGCGCCATGAGATGCACGGAATGGAGCTGACACTGCTGCCTGAGGAAGAATGCTCAAAGTTAGAAGAATACGACTCTCAAGACATGATTTGTCTGAGAGGACGAGCTCCCAGATACGACTCCGCTTGCAATGTAAGTTACTCGCTTTGTAATTGCTGTTTTTACTATAAATCTTACTAATATTTTGAATGCGAAAGTTTACATAGATAGATAGATAGATGTTTGTTTTAGTTTATAGCCTAAACTGCTGATCGGATCTTAATAAAATTGGGCATAGATGTAGAGGATAGTCTGGAAGAACACATAGGCTCATAATTTTTTTTTTAATTCCCCGCTGACGGAGCTAGTTCATTAATAAAATATATGAAGATATTATAAATGTTGATCCAATATGAATATTTTAATTTAAGCTCTACAAAATATTACATTATTCTATACCTTTTCAAGTTAACTTTACGTGACAAAAGTGTAAATTGAATTGTAATAGTTGAAATGTATTTTATTATATTGGATATTGCAATTTTCCACTTAACAAATTCAATTTTCTAAACATAACATAATAAATGTATCTTGGATGTAATAAAAATGCACAATTACATGTTCTTATGGATAATGGATAAATGATAAGGGCGCCAAATACGCCTTTCTCTTTGGTCTCCACTGTTATTATATGGACAGAAAAGAGATGACTATCGTATCATTCTAATATTATAAATGCGAAAGTTTAGATGGATGTTTGATAGTTTGTAACCTAAACGGCTGAACGGATCTTGAAAAAATTTGGTATAGATGTATATAGCCTGGAAGAACACATAGGCTACTTTTCTTTTTTAATTCCACACCTAGAGTCGCTAAAAGCTAGTACGTCTATAATTTTCGTTGTTTGTCTACAGGGTGACAGCGGCAGCGGTATTGTGGACGAGAACAATGTGCTGATCGGCATAGCGTCCTGGGTGGAGAACGACGCTCTGGAGTGCCGCAACGGCGCGATCGTCTACTGCTCCAAAGTGGCCACAGCACGACCCTGGATACGCAAGATTACTGGCATCTAAATTATGTTTTAAAGAAACTCCGTACTAGATAATTGGGTGCCATCTTTTCAATATAGTTAATTTTTTTGTTATTAATCAAATTTAAACAGAATGTCAAGTATTTAAAAGCCATTATTTTTTTATATTTACTAAGTTTAAATAAGTTTTCCGTTGACAAAAAATAACACTTATTTTGCAATCTCTAAGGTCTGTTTTAGTACGTGAGTAATGCAAAGATTTAGGTTAAGAAATGTATATAGAACACGAAGTAAATGTCTTACATTTAGATTATAGTTGTGGTTACACTTAATAAAAACTTGTATAAGTTTAGAGTAGACTGAAAAAATATTTTTACTGAACGGCAAGTACACATAAACAATTTTTAGCCTGAAATCGTTTTGTACCGAGTGCAAAAGAAGTTGCGACTATTAATTTTTTATTATACATAGTTATTGTTGAGGAATTTGAGGTACATTGAGTTATTTTGTTTTGTCTTTAGACATTCCATCGCTGTATATTATGCTAGTCAGTTTCGACACTCTTAATGTTTTGTTGATTTGAAGGTTGTATGTAACCTAGCCATTCAATAATTACGTTCGCCTCCTCTAGAGTACATATATTCTTGAGGGGAACAGATACTCAGTCCTTGATATTTTGTAAGACGAAAATAATTTTGTAACTGAAATTGGTAACAAAATATTATTATGTAACGTTACAAAGTTGTTCGAGAAATTTTATTTTAAATCGCAAAAACAACGTAAACGAAGGGCCCCTAGATAAACTAAGATATTTTCAATCTGTATAGATTTTTCTATAAACAGGTATTTAACGTAATATTTGATTACTTAACTAATTAGTAATCGTCAATGTATCAGTCTGGAAATGTTTTTTTTATTTGTGTCCACTCTGTTAAAAACCTTAATCTTTGTCTTAAGAATATTTGTTTTATCGATTAACACAACTGTTGGCTAAATATTTTGTAAATTTTTGTAAAAAAAAATAAATTTATAATACAAAGTTTTTTTATCATTATTACCAGTATTTGCAACTTTTCAAAATAAGTACGTGTGATTAACTTTGGTATAAAAATTGCATTGAAAAGTGTAGGATGACGTGAATTTGGGTCAACTGGCATGGGTTAAAACGAAATAAAAACAACCCGCATGTTCCTGGAAATTTAATGACTTTAATAGAAGAATAACTAAATTAAAACAGCAAGATAGAAGAAAAAAAATTATTCATTATCAACATCTTTCTGATTATATTTAAGCAAAAGACCAAAATTAATCAATGACCTAACAAAATATACAACAAAAGTCATTAAATAATTAAGTCCAACCGATCAGCCGGCGGCCGCTTGGCGCGCCCGCCCGGCTCGGCTTCGGCTTCACTAAACCAACCAGTTACAAATACAACTTACAATTTTGAATATTGTGATTAAAAAGAAAAAAAAGCTAAATAATTCTTTCCTACTTATATAATGTGTAATAATATAAAGTGTCGACTACTTATAAACGTATAACTATCATATGCTTACATAGAATTTTCACACAGCGGAACGGAGGGCGGTACCAAAGTGAGTTCTCCCAATTTGTTAGGGATGACCGATATTTGTCCGCGTCGCCGCGTACAATCAACATCGACACAAAGTTTATGCGATTAATGAAAAAACATTAACCATGTCTTTATTAAAAGCCTTCAATCGTTTGTTTTATATATTTGTAACAATATGTACAAGGAATATCGATGTTTTGTTCAATTTACATGCGACATCGATGTCTTTAGATGCATAGATCATCCCCATTATACATTCCCAGTCGGCGAAGACATCCGGAACACGAAAATAGCACACAGTGATTTGGTGTTCGAGAATTTACGCAAACAATTTTATTAATAAAGAATTATATACAAGTTAATCTATCATAAATTACACGATGCCTTTTCAACATTTAATTTTCATTAGGTTTTTAATTCGTGGAATCTGAGTGGCAAAGAAATGCAAATTTAATATAGCAAAGACCAATAGTAAATTTAGTATCGATGTTCCGAATACGTCGGAGTATTGCTTGTGGCGAGTGCGGCCAGCACCGCCACAGAGCACGCAGCCCGCGGCAGTGAGAGCCTACCTTAGCCTTACGCCGAATGTGACAAACATGAAAGCAACTTCCCAAAGCAAGTTACAGTGCTAACGTCCCGCAACCGGCCAGTGTCCGACCGAACACTTTACCTTACCTATTACACAATTTGGATTAAACTTACGTTAGGGGAGCGTTAAATTTCTAAATATTAAAAACAACGCAAATTATTAAGTGGTTTAATATTTATAATATTAGATTTTCTAAATGTTTATTGTATGACATAACTCGTTAATTACTAAAGAAAAATTATAAGAGCAAACTATCAATTTACGACATATCTCGCTAAAATACAAACTTAAATGTTAAAGCTATACAAAAGTATATCAAAAGTAAGTGTTTGTACAGACCGAAACTAGGTATTGCGTTTTTGGTGAACCAGTACCGGTCGGACACGCGGACACAGTTCGTCAAAGTACCCGCAGCGGGGTGAGCAGAGCTAACATCCACTGTACAAGCATACTTGCTCCCCGTTGGAATCGTAACAATGTAGCTTTTTTTGGAGTTTTAATTTTTTTACAATATATAGGATTTGTTTTTCTATAATTAATTATATCTAATATTTACAATGGAGGTGAATGGACATATTCAAACTCTAAATATTATCTCCAAGTAAATTAAACCAGAAATTCCTACCCAAAACGAACATTATCTACAATTTTTTTTAATATAAACGGAGACGAGGCGCATCGGTGACCTTCGCAGTTGACCTTCAGAGCAACGTGTCAATACCACACATGAAATTTACAAAAAATATGTGACTATTATTGGCCATATAATTCGATAATCTACATAGCAATTATTGTACTGCAACAATACTAATATCTATTTAAATTCTCTTTAATTTGGTAATAAAGCCAATAAAATCGTCGATACTATTTAACTGCAGGTAAATTTCAAGCAGCGTATTCAGTACTTATTTGCTCCATGGCCATCTTGCGGCGAGCGACCGATCGCCCGATCTCCTTCAAAAGCAAAACTCTCACAAACAAATCAACACATAGATCGAGTGTGCGTTTCTGTCTATCGCTAAACTATAAACTACGCAGAAAAATAGTCTCTGTTAGAACGTAAGATAAAACCCGGGCGCGTCCGATTTCGTCAGTCGTGTAATATGAAACGCAAAAAGAAACACATGCTCGATCTATATTTTATTTAGAGTAAATGGGTCGTAACGTGTGTGTTGGGGAGGGGAGGTGTGTCGGGGGAGGGGACAGGAAGTGGAAGGGACAGGAAGAGGTAGTGGGGAGTGGCGTGGTTCAAATCTTGTGTATCTTCTGAGAGACGACGACGGGGTTGTTGCGGCGGATCTCCTGTGCGCCGAGCTCCCGGTAGTCGAAGGAGCAGTCGTGCTTGTCGCTGTACCGGTGCACCGCGCAGAACAGCCCGCCGCAGCGGCACTCGAAACCTGCGCACCCACACAACTCGTATACACACTATAACAATTATATACATCTCTTAATTAACTAGTCTTTAAACATTTTAAATGTAAATCTAACGGATTATTATTGTTTATTCATTTTTCGTTTTAATGTCTATCTAGGTTAAGTCACCCTACTTGTGTGTAAAGGGGCCAACTGAAAAGCAGCGCAGAAACGGCCTGCGCTTTCCCTGGACTTGCTGAACTTGGCACATTTTTTTTACTATTCTAAGGTCATTGAGTATTAGATTACATGAAGTTTTTTTGTGGCAATAAAAGTCCTATTTATTTATCGATCGCTCCTACGTGTATTCTTAAACGTATATTACGAAAATTGCAGAATAAAATATTTACAATGTTTTCTCGTATGCCGCATACTTTTTACTCGACTCAATTGGACTTGTTAGGCAAACCGGCGGCACTGAATGTGTTAACTTCGTCGCTCATTACTAAATAATATAAATTCAAAATGCTATTTTATTTAATTTTTATACATCCATGTTTCTATTTTCAATAGCGTATATGTCTAAGAACTTTGTTAAACCACGTGTAAAGTTTTCAATTTCCGCATATATTTAGATGTCAATGGATGATATTGATCGGACCATGTATAACCTCATTGACCACGTGTCCCACAGGGTGCATGCACGGCCAACATGGCTACAATCACGTGTCACTGATAATACTTCGATGACGTAAATGCAATCAACAATTACACTGCAATGAAACTAATTCTAACCTCTATTGTAATTGGAAACATTCAACCCACATCTAAGTATACTTATTCAATAAGATTATTGTTCCTGTCGCACTTGTACACTTTAGTCACTTAAATAGTGTTGAATCTTATTATAGAAATCCATATTAAAGTCGCAATAAGAGCCTTTAAACTAGAATTCAAATAAATCCCAGTTTTATTCAACAACTAAAGTTAATATACCTATTGCAATATATTTCTGCACTGCCGTTATTTGAGTTTGTCATTTTAGCCAAATAGATAAAAGTTGCAGACTTACTATGCTCTGTCTAAGATCGTAAGTAATGTTGATTGTGGGTGTTTACGTAAGCATTAGAGTTTATAAATATGCATCTAATAGATAGATATTGTATAATTTGCAGTCAACTTCTAACGTTATTCAACGTAACCTTTTGAAGTGCACGCGATATCAACTCCTCAATATAAACACATACATTGCGCAACTAATGCCCACATTAGAAAAGCGTGATAAGTTTATTCGTGTCATTCACAAGAATATTATTTAATAAGTAATATTACACTGATGCGACACATTTTATTTCTATACAGTATAAGAAAAAACGAAATTAAAATGTAGATGAAATTTATGTATTCCACATTGCATAACCAACACTTGTCCTTTCGATTTATTTTTATCATGAAATCGTTTGTTTATCAAAATTTTAGTTATGTCCATTCTATTCTTATCTTTGAAATGCAACTATGTTATACCAGTATTGACGGTGTGACAGTTTACCTGTGAGTCCAACCTTCTTGCGGCAGACGGCGCACCTATTCTTTTTCTTCTTGTCCTTGCTGGGGTCCTTGTCGTCGGCGTCAGTGTCCGAGGCACCAGTGCTCGCGCCACTCGTACCCGCCCCGCTCTCCTCTTCTAACTTCTGAAATATTCACAAACACACCCTTAATAACAACATTCAAATATATAAAGACGAAATAACAAAAATTACAATGATAAATAAATTAAATAAAATTGAGAATAACCTAATATACGTAAACAAATCTTATTTGTTTGAAAAATATGTGACACATACGGAAATTAAGGATAGTGAGAGATAACACGTTGTATAAAGGTAAAAATAAAAAATTACGAATGATAACCCAATGAATTAAATGATACGTTAAACGCAAAAGGAATGTGATTCTAATATTAAATAACACTCCCAATGTCCTGTTCCACTCCAATATTAAAACAATGACACGTTGCGACCAACCCTTTTTAGGTTCTTTTTGACACTGGTCAATGACGAACGTTCGTCCTTCTTATCGAATTTGACGGCTGAATGTTTAATCTTGTCCCGTATATCGTTTGCTTTGAGAGGTTCGACGAAGTCATTCTGTATTTTGTCAGGGGTGGGTTCAGCTCTGGCCCTCAGTGCATCTTTCTTGTCTTTCTCGATGACCCCGTCTGGAGTGGGCAGGGGGTCGTTGATCTCAACCCCGCGCCGCTTGCTCTGGAAGCTTTTAGACCGAGACACGCTCGTGTCGTCAGCGCCCGAGTTGTTATTGCTAGATTTACTGTTACGACGCAGAGCTTTCTTCAATATCCTCTTCCCTTTCGACTCTTTCTTGCTGGGATCATTTTCCATTATTCAAGTTTCATTTTCTCAGTTTTGACATGTTGACTGTAAGCAAAATACGTTTAAAAACTAAACAATTCGTTGAACACCGAATTATGAATAAATAAATCGATAAATACGCATTAAATGTTACCACATAATGTCCACAAACGGATTTGCCGCGTTATTCGACCGAATTGCAACGGTAACTTACATATTTCATTTTTTATTTAGATTTTATTGTAAATTAATAGTTTTATATAAAGGACGAGTTTTCAAATTTTCTTCGATATATCAATAACGTCCACTTGACATATATTTATTTTTAAATTAAACGTCACAATGTCAAAATGAGAAGCAAAGAGTTTTGTTCTGATAAATTATTTTTGTACAATTTCGCGTGTTGCTTTTCATACAACTTGAGGCACACGGCTGCGCGCGTCACTATGCTTCGCGTGACTTGTCTGCATTTATCATTACTTAATATAATTGCACACAATAGTGCTACTTCATTATGGAAAACAGACATTTTTTTTATTTTCCATAGTAACTTAAAGTTTGTTCTTGTAATTACAAACCGTAAGTAGTTGTATAATCACGGTGTGAAACAATATTTCGTATAATCATCAAAATCATGGTATTATTGAGCATGAGCATGGACGAACCACGAGTAGAGCAAATTTATATTTCCCTGAAAATAAAAGCTAATCAGGTATATTTCATGAAACACCGTGGGATAAACTTCAATTTTACATTCATGCAGTCGACCAATTCATAAACCTAAACTGTTAAATATAGACATTAATTTTACTGTTAGTACACGGGGAAGTTAACAACAAAATACTCCTTAATTTGCAATTACAAGCTAAAAAAAGCAATGCCAATACAAATTGAATAACATAATAATTGCACAATATGCTCACGTATAACCTCCTTTTGGGAAGTCGTTTAAAAAGTGCATGTGATAACACCCAAGACATGGAATTGCAACATAGAAAAGTGACTCACTTGGTATAGCTATAGCAAGATAGCATTCGGGGCATTACTTATAAGGCTGCGAAAGCATAAATCAACAACCATTATGAGACTGAACCGAAATACGCTGACCATGGAGCCATTGTAAGCAGTTTGCGCAATCAAACGACAATTTATGGTCAAATTAGTCATCCAAAATCATCTAAGCAACTTTTAAATTAGGAAGTTAAAAACACTATTCTAATAAAGACAAAATAATTGATATTAGAGAGATGCCCGAACAATAGTGAGAAAGGTATTTGGCTCCCAAAACTCAGTTACCAAAGCAGACAGAAGTTCACTATTACTAGACACATTAAACTGTGTTATTTCACCACAAAAGATAGCTTTATAAAATAGCGTATCGCCGCACATATCTACGTGGACCTTTCGTACTACCACACCATGCAACTGTACAAGGGATACCTAAGTTTCTAACATTTTCTTAAATCTAGATAGTTCAGATCTAGTACTTAATTAATTTTCAGTATTAAAATGCGGCATATTTCGAGGCGTGTTTAAAACAACAATAATTCGCGGGACGTGCTACCTGCACGGGTAAAGTCACGAACAATATTCATGTAGCTGACGTACGGAGAATGATGAAACTCGATAACTTGCCTATAGCAGTTTCTGTCAACTAAGTGGAAAAATTATAACGGCCACGAGCATGAATACAATGTAATAGATAAATAAAAGCACCAAAAACAATGGCAGAACAAATATTTTTAATTTTACAAAAGCGTTAAAATATGCAGCTAATTATTTAAAATACAAATTAGAATTTAAAAACATGCTCAATGTAATATTATATGTTAAAAATCATTTTTTAATTAAAATTAACGATTTTATTGACTGATGTTATACCATTATATCCAGGGCGAGCACGATAGCCTGAATTACCAAGTTCCATCAGACGGTCAATAAATATGCTAAACAATCCTATTTTGCTGTATAAATTTAAATTAAATTTAAATTTTATATATCTGATATATCATTAGTGTAGTGCAGATCAATAGTCTCCCTTAAAACCTCTCAATTCCTTTCCAAGATACGTGAGGGAACTTGGTAGGTGCATAACAAACAAAGGTATAACGGCCTCACGTCTGTGTGTGTCTGCGGCTGCACGGGCAGGCTGGGCACTGTGGGCGCGGCGGCCGCGAGCGGCGTGGGCGTAGGCGCGGGTGCTGGCACTGGCGTGGGCGTGGGCACGAACGACGTCGCCACCGGGGACGGCGTACTCGCCGGCGGCTGCTGCTTCTTCTTTAATGCCTCCTGAAATCAATTTATATCAATCCATTACATATTTGACTATCTTTATTAAGGTATGACCAAAATTCAACAACAAAATCAAAAAAATGTAGTCACCACTTCATAACAAATTAGCTTATTAACACGTCCCATGCCACTACAATTTTTAATTACGAGAGTAAACTCGCCGACGAATTAGAAGCACTAATAATTATATGGTCAAAAGTTAGCCTACTTTTCACTTTTAGTCTAAAAATAAAAAAAAGAACATTTAGAAACGTGAGACAATGGTAAAATAATAAATTTTCCATTGTTAACTCGTTGACCAGTGAGTTCCAACTATCACTAAAGCGTGCCTCTTTGTTATAAGTTTTTTTAGTGAAACTTTATTATACAAACAAGTTAAAAGTCTTGTTGTAAGATCGATTCTTTACTTTGTCGGACAAAAAATATTTGTAAGAAAATTATTTCGGTGTTGGGTAGGTATCTAAAAACTGGCCACGTCGCAGACCACTTTGTTCGCATACACTTGAAATGCTAAGAGAAAAACACGAGCCGATACAGGGCATTTGCCTCGTGGATCTAACGTACCTCTGATTGAATTGCGCAGAAAATTGTATTGCCAGACTTATAGTATCAATTCACAAATTTATTTTAGAAACTAAACGTGATGCAGTTATGTTATATCTATTCTGAAGTGCAGGTTTTTTTTATTTCTTGTTCTCGTAGTACCATAGCAAAAAGAGATAACTTTTGCTTAATATAAGGTTATCAACTATCAAATCTCTAACTAACATAGAAAACTATTTTTTTCCAGATAATCTCCGCTTTTCACCGTTTAAATGGTCATACTTTACATGATCTGTAGTATATATTAAATAGTATACATAGCATATAGATATTACTCATCTCATTTTATAGTATTTGAGGTCGTGTTTAACATTGTGTAGTAATTAGTAATCCGTCGAGTATAGCGAATAGTTTGAGCACAGCGTCATGTCATTGTTCCCGACAGTCGCGGCTCCGGCAGTGACCTCCACGTTGTGTACTTTTGTAATTAAATTATGCAACAACCTTAAAACCTCGCGAACTTGTCGTACAGTTTAGCACATTCGTTTGATCAAATAATACGTACGAAATTTTATAAAGTCCCCTTCCGCGTATTAACTACCCACTTTATCTTTAAAGATCTTTCAATGATTTACATTCCGAAATGTTTTCAATTTATTTATTATTTTTACCAGTAAATTGAAAGAAGTTGGTACAAAAGATGCGTACTTTATTTTTTTTGCTTTTAATACTCGTCTTCAAGTCCTATCTGGTAAAAACTTTCTTAGCACACCACAAATACAAGCTACATTTTACACTTCTACATTAAATTTCTGCGCTTCTTAATTAGGTTATTTCCCACGACGTGAACTAAGTGTCTGAAACACTAATATTTAAAAACCGCTTAGCTACCCTGTACCTCCCTTTTGTTAATATAAGCGTCTTGCGATAATCCGAATTCAATAGCAATATAGGTACGGCATTTTTAGAAAGATAACTAACATAGATTTAGTGATCAAATATACCTTGAAAGAATGTATGGAGTGGAAACTTTATACGTTTCGTGACTCGTTCTCTGTAATATTACTTAATTATTCCTTGCATATCATTTAACGTATTGCAAGGGAAAATCTTTTAAAGCCACGCAAACAATCGATTATTCTGATCAAATCCCAATCTATATAGGTTTATTTAATTTAATTTTATTATGAATAGTAAATAGTTATTCTCAACAGAAGTGCGAAAAGTAAGATAACTTAGGGACAAAAGAAAAAAAAACACTAATTAAGCCTATTATTGATACTATTCATTACAGGACTATATATTAACTTTTCGCTAGTAGAGACAAATCTTTATTAGGTTTGGATAATAGGAAGTTCCTTAGTCTCCACTTCCTACACGATCTCATAAAGAATAACATGTAATACTTGCTCGCCTTGTGGCTAGCGCGTACTAACCTCACGGTAAACACAAGACACTTATAAAGCCCTTACTCGACCTAATTACCTGTAAGAATAAGAATAAGTCATAGGAGTATGTTTATGTGAGATTTCTAAGAATCTATATTAAATGGTCAAGTAATATAATTTCAGTGGACTGAGAAGGGAATTCCTAACTACTCGATTGAGGAATACTGCTTATGACAGAGTTTCTAAAGTTCAGAATCTTCACGCACATCAACGCTCCAATTCAAAGTCAAATGTAAGTTACAGAAGGTCAACAGGCCCGAGCGTGTCTCGGAGAGTCATTAAATATTTCCACATAGCGCATTCAATGCACGAGCATTTTATTAAAAAATAAAAATCAACGTAACGACCATACGTGTTCCTAGACGAAGGTTACCAACCACAATAATTATTATTTTAGCTTTGCTGCGATCAATCTCGAAATGCTAACATTTAATTACACTATTTTACCTCAAGCTGCGTATTTACCGGCCTAGGTAGTTTTTATAATATAACTATTGTGCAAATATATTTACTAAGAAAATTAGAACAAGCAAAGTATGGTATTTAATATAAAAAATATGTAAAAAAAATCTCGTCACCTTTAGATGTTCGATAAAAAATCAACAAACTGGTATCTACAGATCTGTATTCGGTCTACATAAATATCTCATTAGATGCAACAAACAGGTTATGAATTTACTAATTATTATTCTATCGCTATTTATTTTTTAAACCTTTACTACTGGCATTTTTTTTTAATGTTGACTAAGGTCAATGTGAGTTAGATACCTTACCTTAAAGCAGACTGAGCAGAGGCCGTCAGTGGAGGGGTTGCCGTAAAAGCCACATCCGGAGCGGCAGAGCGCCTCCATCGGATTCGATTCTCTCTCCATATTTGCACGATAATTTCACGTTACAACACAACAACAAAACTGTCCGAGCAGTCAACAACAGTACGATTGCACAACAGTATATTGCACTTTATTGTCTTAACACAAAACTGCACAATGAGCACGGAGTTCAACGTTGCAATTTAGTCGGTCCCTTGTATGCGCACGGGTCTGCACGCGCGGGTAGTGGCTTCCCTTGCCGTCTTACTACTTCTTTCTGTGTCAGGAACGCGGAGGGCCCTGTAACAAAACAAATAACTTAAATTAGCGGTGTAAGGGGGTTAAGTTTTAAATCAAGTCACAGGACACAAATTACCATTGATCAATTCTCACGTGACCTAAATAAATGTATTGTAGTTATGCAAAGACAGTAATAGAATTTTAACAATTAACTTAATGCTTCCCTTTATTCAAGTGAACTATCTCTGAGCAAATGGACACACGTTTATTTTACGTTTATTATGTTGAAATATAAGACAGACTAAACATTAAATTTATATAAATACAACAATATAATTTTACGCAACATGTTCTATAACAGTTGAACGAGATGAAACGGGCATGAGACGACACGAGTTGTAATAATCAAGAGTTAATAGAAAGCTGATCTGCGTCTCGATTTCGTAGGGGCGAAGCATAATATGCATAACGACAAGTTTGCATAACAAGAGAGAGCTATGGTCTAAGTGGAACGCGGCTAAACGGAGCATGGCCTGCGTCAAGGTCTCGCCAGCGCCACGCCGACCAGAGCCGAGCCCCGCACACCCGAAACTACAATGACCCTGCTGTACAAATATGGACAATACCATATTTCTATCTTCATCGCATTAGTATATTTCATGGCATCTGTAAGAAATATTGTCCGAATGATATTCAAACTGAACTGACAAAGTTTTAATGAGATTTAAAAGTTTGTTGTTAATTCACTATCTGGATAGATAAAACGTAATATCTATATTTGCAAGAGTTGGAAGATAAAAAGTAAAGGTTATCATTAATTGGTTTTATTACCATTGAACATTTTTATTCAAATAACATAGAGGTAAAAGTCATTTTCGATTTGTCTAATGTGCGTATGAACACAAGTGCGATGCTGAAATAGCCCTATCGTATTATAATTTCTTTACCCTACAAGTTTTTTTTATAAGAAAAGGGGGGCAAACGAGCGGCAGGAACACAGAGGTTGTTTCCAATATCAATGCTTATCTGCCGCAAACGTCATTTCAGTATCAGTAATAAAAATTATAACTGAATTGTGTAGTATTACGTATTTGACGTACGCATACCTAGGCACGTAGAAATCACCTAAATCATTAAAGCATTACAATTCTCATAGCGTAAAAGTGAAATCATTGCAACTACGTTGCACGCGTTAGCAAACACTTGGTACGAAAGAGTGAACAAAATGCACAGCGCAAGCGCACTTAATTGATGTTTAGCGAATGAATGCGGATTGGACGTGTTATAGAAGAGTCGATTGGTCGAGTCGGTTCAAACTCTCTTGCAAATTTAAAAGAAAAATGAAACATCAGAAAAAACGAAGGTTATCAGTACTATAGTTGTGAATTTCCATAGATTTCAATAATTTGACGCCATGCAGTTATTGAAATTAAGTTCACTATTTAAAAGAACTACTAGTAATTATATTCGTGCTCAATAAACGAAGCGTATGTAACTTTCTTAATGCAATACATGTCGTCTAGAGCCTTTAGATTACATTACAACCCAATACGTCATAAGTGATTAGACCTTAAGAAGTAAACTTTTAAAAGGTCTACGTATAACAAAGAAATTGAGTCACTACACTAGTAACTGTGTATAATAACGATGGCCGCAGATAGGTCGTGTTTATGGCCATCTGTAGGGAACCTATTATAACCAGTAATGCACAAATGACAGGGTGAGATAATAGTTAAGTGTAGATAATGGATGAGTGTTTACTTGTTTCTAAGTTATGTAAACTCGCGCCTACAGACATATTATGAATAAATCCATGTGTTTGACAACTTTCTATTTCCGGTATTCATTTTTAATTTTATCTGCATAACTTGGCTTTTCCCACTATAAATAACGTTTACGATTTGCAATAGATCTTCATGTTATAGCCTAATTATCTTAGTGTATTATTGTTTATCTTTTTTCTAACAGAAATACGTAATATTGCCTACGCTATAACGGATGAATAAAGTTGTATATCAGGATTACAGAAACCACAATAAAATTAGAACAGATATTGAATTTATATTAATTTTGTATCCCCACAGTATAACTAGTGTTAGTGATTCACACCAGACGCGGCCGGTGCGGGCCATTGCGGACTCTGCAGCACATGGCTTAGCTCGATCTCAACGCGCTCCACTTATATTCCACACAGGTCAAAGTCCAGTTACATATGTTGCCGCTATTAATGCATCGCCCTTTACACACTTACATTATCTGCACATTTTAAACTTTTAAGAGTTATTTCGCACTTAAAGTGCTTAACTTGTCGCGCAGGGTAAACCTTAGCGTAGATTTTTAGTATTAAATCTACCCCTAAGTGGTAATTTGCAACTCTAAAGGTGGCATTAAGGCAAAAATTCCCAGCTGTAGCCAACAATAACTGACTTACAACAGGCAAATAACTGATATAAATTTATGTCCATTCTATTGTTATCTCATGCCACCTAAACGCCTAAACGACTTGGCCTATTTTGAGGAATGAGGTGTTATTTGATTCGTTTTATTCCTTGAATGAACAAACGTTTTATGTATTCTTTTAAAACAATGATTTGTGTAAAAACTCCAAGCCAACATACCTATAAACACCGAAATAGTTATCAACTACAATCATGACAAAATGACAAATAAATTTTATCGTATTGTATGAAAAATTTGAACATTTAGGTCAGGGTCGTTTCACACTTTTGGCAACGCAATAAACGTTTCCAATGGACAACACTATGTTATTGTACACATTAGTCGTCAATGAAAACTCACGGTGTATTTAAAAATACGTATGCAAGTCGATCTACTCAACATTTATCATATTATTTTTAATTTATTCATTATTTTGCTAACAGATAAATTTGATCAAATATTGCAAGTGCAGTAAAGGAGGGTGATGCTATCATCTTATCACAATGTCATGACTCGAAATTTCAAAGGATAAACATAAGCTCAAACACTGATAATGTTGCCAGAATAGAAGCAAATAAATTATAATGATTCACGAGAAATACGCGTGCCTACATTTTATTTGCTCATCCACATCGTACTCTTTAATCTTGCAAATGAATACTCACAAATATTCTCCCCGCTTGAAGCAAGATGACTGTAACTTACGTTTAAGGAGGTTATGTTTATTGCGAGCTAACTAGAATGACAGAACGTGGAAGACTATAAAATAACAAACATTACAAGCAACTTCATATTGCGACCCAATATACAAAAGATTAGGAATTGCGTCGTTACTGATAACAATTGTATTCGAATAGTTACCAATCCTATTAATATTGTAAATACAAACATTTTGATGAATGAATTTTAGAAGGTAGCTCCAAACGTCTCACGGATCTCGATGAAAATTGGTAGATATAGAACATAATCTGGAAGGACACATTGGCTATGTACTAAATGTTTTAAGTCCGCGCGGACTGCGTCTCGGGCAGAAGCTAGTAAATAATATTTGGGTGAAACATTACATATGACATCCACAAAACAAGAATTCATAAGAATTGTATCGAAAATTCGATATTCTGTCCGATACCTGTCTCATGCATCACTTACATATGTCAATTAGAAATATATTGGCATTAAATTAAAACAGAAAGTATACTGCGCGTTGCATATTGCTGTGAACAAATTCAAAGATAGGCACGCAGTATCGGCTCGCGGTCGGCATGTGTGCCAAGGAGAACATTCGATTAGTCGGAAACGTGACGCTCACTCACACTTGGAACATCAATACATCACCAAAGCGTATAGTTTTTAAACAACGATGTACCCCACGACAAATCTATAATGATATATCTAGTTTGAATGTGTTTCTTGTACTTGTTTCGCGACCTTCATTGCCATTTATGTTATGTAAGTCGAATGCATAATAAATATCGATGAACGACTACTTCGGCAAGAAACAAACTAAGATGAGTTGTTGAAATAAATATGATAGTCGGTAGCAAAAGGAAACCAATGAGGTATAATTTAACAGCAGTATTTATGAAGCTGCGTTATAATATTGTTATAACAAAACGGTGTAAAGCGATTGTCCATTGGATGGACAAATTTATACTGCACGCTCATAACAATGAGTTTTTGTTCATTGAATGCGCGTACAGAAAGACGTCGTACGATATCTCAATGAGTCTTGATAGCTGGATATCAAGAAACAAGATTATATAAGACGGAAAAAAAGAGCTTCTGAATTAGAGGGCAAACCTAGTTATCTAAGAACATGTCGCATACCGAGTAGATATAACATTGCAGAAGGTAAATGTTTATCAACACATTCAAACGCAATATTAGCTGCAATAGACCTATCATTCAATGTCCACCTTCGGCGACAACGGCTGTGTTACTGCGACTAGATCAGACCAATACGGCATTATAATGCAAATGTGGATGACGTCACAATACAATCGGCTCTTGAAGAATTAATAAGCAAACAAAGAGTGTCCATTGACAACGGTCTAGAGTAAACAATGAGATGGAGCAGAGTTCTAACGCGAGGCGCGGCGGTGCGCGAGGCCGGGCGACTCGGCCTGTATGCGGCGCCCCGCTGACCCACATACAGCATCAGCTACGCAATCCGCGCTCGACCCGCTTCGCCCTGCCCTGCGCCTTACTATTATACCACTGTGTTTATTCATGTGCTCTGCTGGAGATAGCCCCTTTGTAGCTTAAGAAAAACTAACTTATTAGCAACAAGACAATGAAGATATTTTTTTCGTTCGCACCTGTCCCACAAGACCTGGGTTTAATGATAAAATGAACTCTAAATTTCAAAATATTTTGTCAACTCCGCGGGGGGGGAGGGACTTGCCATTAATTTCTCTGGTAATCTAAGCCAGGTCGTCGTATTCTGAGAACGCTATAATATGTCCTTTGAATGTTTCAAGTCATTACACTAATAAGGTCATAATGTGTTATCATGGCGGACGGTCTCAATAGACTAACAATAACTATTCCACTAACTACTCTAATGCAAGTAAATATATGTAATGATACTATACAAAAATCTCACATTGGATCAATGTGACATTGATCTTTACGTTACGTTATGCAACAATGACAAATAAAAATTAAACGGTACACACATTAAAAAAACGGTTTCATAAAAAGTAGCTCAGTAGGGGAGGCCGGGAGACATGTGTGCTCGGACATATTTTTTCTGAATCCGTTTTGACTCGAACAAAAAATAACTACCTCAAACTTAAAGACGATCACCCACGAATGCATTGACTTATTTAACTCAGTAACACTGCGGTGTTCGCATAGCAATGTTTTCAAAGGCAAAATTAGAAGATTTTTCTAATGTTTAATTTATTCGCCATAGTACAAAAATTACTGCAGAAGTTAAATAAAGACTAACTTTTTAAATTTAGCACTACGTCCCGTATTGAGGTCAGGTATATAGGGCAGGCAACTAGTCCGAATTTAATATGACGCGTTCAATTGATTGAGTTTAAACCGCCGAGACAAGATACGAAGTCCGGCGAGCCGCCTACCCAACGGTAATTGTAACGGTAACACGAAAATCGTGCACCTACATCCAATAAATCCAACCAAACGTCACAAGGTTCAATTCTCTGTTCCCTATATAAACCAGCTTACACAGTGTCGTAGCAATTGAATACATTTCTCGATGGTACTTGAAGTAATAAACTTGACATTCAGTCTTTAAATGGTGAACTACTAAATTGCCGGAAGTCACCATGAGCCCGACTTATTGTCGGAACTTTTAAATAGACTACTCCTAACAGTTTGTAGATACAAGTGAAATTATTGTTAAAATAGAATACATATATCATCAGAGTTTGTGAACATAGCACTAAATTGTTATCAAACAAAAACGAGGAAATTCCAAAACAGCGAAACAAGGTCAACAAAAATCTTCTAAGACGTCGGCATAACAAAACCTAACAAATGCGATTCAGCGTAGTATCTATATTATCAACACAAGTCTGCGGCGGAAACGTCACAGACCAAAAATAGCAGAACCAGGGTCTCACATCCGATGCTTCCGTGAAGTATCGCAACGTGGAAGTGTTTGTTCCGAGAGGCGATCATGATTCAACAGGGTCGATCAACAAAGCGAGTCGTTTAAGGGAAGGACAATGACATTTGCATTAGGAGGAAGACGTCGTCAGCGGTGACGGCGTGCAGCGCCGCGCGCACCGCAAGATGGCCGCCGCGACGTCAGCTGATCGCACGCGCAGCTGTACGCGCTCGCATATCGCTCTCTCTTTCGGAGCAAACGATTAACACAATGGCGCGTTCAAACATACTAGCGAAACAATCAACGCCTTTGCAAAATACCGTCGCGATATTTGTACCGACTTTACATATATCTCTCAAAGGTATTTTGATACAGATCTCTATGAAGAGGAAACTCAATATAAAACAAACAAAACTATTATTTCAATTGATTTGTCAAAGAAAATAAAATTTCGCTAATTACTTGAAGCAACTTAATATGCATACGATAACACAAAAGGAATTTATAAAATAGAAAAGTCATGAAGGGAAATACGCGGTTTAGGTCGAAATAAGAGTTAGTCTTAGCCTAGAGGTTCTCTTAAACCTATTAGATACAAACTAGTAATTATACCTTTTTGATTTTATCTAAGAGATGTGCATTGCTCTATTAAAATATTCCATTCATTAACAACTATTGAGGAACTGTAAAGCATAACGTTGCTCTTTATTACCGTACGAAGAACAATAAAGTTTAGTACTAGTAATCATTAAAAAAAATATATAAAATGTCCTATAGGATTCATCGAATAGACATCTAATAAGATTAATTACGTGTGCCAAGAATCGGGACTTCATAACCCACTCAACAGAAATTAATTAAATACCGAAATGTTCTTAATTTATTTCACGTTTGTATTCTGTAGTCACAGCATATTTTATTGATTCTACTGTTTTGATAGAAATTGACTAAAGTATACAATAACAATCATTTGAAAAACTTTGATGAAATAGGCTTTTATCTAATTTATAAGAAAAAAAACTCGAATATCGATATTCATATCTCGGTTGACAAAAACAGTCGAACGATACAAATTGCTTTGCAGTTCGTGACACGTGGGGGCAACGACCTTCTGACACCAAGGTCGGATCGGCGGCCTTCAGACATCCTCGTCTAGCTGGCACAGCCTCCGAGCATCCCGCGAGGCAGACGCACAGAAACACACACACACTCCGCCACAAAGCATTACCTTCAGACGAGAACGTGATCTCATGGCCACGTCGGAACTTATACTCGTTGTTTAACTCGCGCACGTTTAATCGACAAAGGAGTGGAGCACTAATAGGCACTGTTATCTAAATGATAAGATGTATTAGTTGCAATTACTAGAGCGAGAGGACTTTGTAAAACGGACGACGGCCTCTTTGGAGCTCCGTCTCGCGCGACGTTCCGTAGTCTACTGAGCGAGGTGAGGCGAGCGGCCGCGGCACGCCACCAATTCGCGTCATTGTATTTATTCACACGCGCGCACTCACCAATACAAACAAACCGCTGGCCGCTAGCTGATAAACACATGCCCAGAGAGCCACCTCGATAGCAGGCCTCATATCACTACCACCGCTATACATTGTCGCTCTACAGCGCATTAATTATGCTGCTCCTTGTTTTAAAACTATAGTGAAATTGATGAGTCACACAGGAGTAAGTGAATCACCAATTTTTAAAACACGATGGCGATTCCGTGCACTGACGTCATTAATTGCAGTGAAATTTAGATTAAACTTTTATAGCATCGGCACAAGTAATAAAGTGGAATAAAAACAGTAAAATGGTAACCTAAGAATCTGAAAACATGTTATTTACAGAAATTGTACATGTTCATTAAATTTAAAGTAAATATGTAAATAATGCAGTATGATATGTACAACGAGAAATTTTAATTCGTTATTAGAGTCGACGCCGCGGCCTATCGCCGTTAATAAAATTAGCTTCAATCGTACTAATGATTGATTCTTCGTGCCAAGAAATACTTGTTCTAGCCAGTGAAACGTTAGTATGGGTTGTTGATTTTTATTTTATCGTTGAAGATCTTTATGGTCTTGTTTACGAAACGAATAAAAGCGTAGAAGTTTGAAATCGCAAATACAATATAAACAAAGCTATAAGAACGCGGGCCAGTGCAACGAAGGCGACGGACGCAGACAAAGCCGTCGGCGCGAGTCGTCGATCTCCCCCAAATTAGTCCTGGGCCGGGGCGCTGACCCCGAGGCCACGCACACCGCTGCATTCATCTCGCGTACACCACGCACTCACGCACACATCCACAACACCGAACAACACTTGGATCGTTTAAAATAAACAAATTCTATCAAACCACTAGTCCCTATGCAACATCACAAAAATCAAAACAAGGTCAATGAAACAGTAACACGTGGGAACGCTTAGTGAGACGCAGTACATTCTCGCAAATCACGTGGCCCTGGGCGGCAGAACGGCCCGCCAGCCGCCAAGATAGTTGGCTGGGAGTATCGCCACCGATAAATCTATTGCTGCGATCGGCCAACGTAACAAATCTGTGATTGTCGAGAAACATACAAAAGCCATAAAAATCTACATTGTCCTGTTTTAGATCCTTTTATGATTAAGTTCTGCTAAGAATTTCTCTGTGAAAGCAGCAAATTTAAGTAATAATTTTATTTTCTGACATCCTAATTTTGATTTGCCAGCCAATGTGTTTCGCGGGCGGAAGCTATTTAATTATGAAGCCAGTAACCAGATTACCACAGCTAGGCGACTAGGTGGTTGCCATGTGGCAGACAAAGCGATCGCAGCTGTGCTTTGGACCACGAAGGACGCACCGGTATGGGTGCGCGGACGTCGCCTAGGGTTTCCAAACTTCCGGATTTGTTCTAAGTTTGCTAAAATTATAATTTTTCACCAAACATTTCCAATCAGGCAGTCCAAATTATTTAAAAAGAAAAACATATTTGATATTTCTTGCACATGATCTATATTTGTGTTTGTAACCTTATAAAAGAAAAACAATTATTAAAATTATTGTATGTCTACCATCATATATCTACATGTCTACATCCTCATCTACAAGTTAATGAAAACTTACATGGTCACCTGATTAAAATGCATTTTTGATACAATTAAAAAGTAGGCCATTTACATTAAACCTCTTAATAATAACCAACGGCTGTAAAGAGTAAAAAAAGTGAAAGGCAGAGACTTACTACTTACTTTTATAAACTTTAAACATTCTCTTTTAAACACCATGTTATATTATGTATCATTTAAAACAATTAATATAGTTTTTATGCAACTTAAAATTTTACATTTGATAACTTTCACATTCCTTCTATTGGTTCACCAATTATTTATTGTAATAAGTAAACATCATTAAACATATAAGGAAGTATAAGAAGATGTATCAATTACTATTGCAAGGAGTAACTTAAGTTACTGCTGTAAATAGAACTAGACACAAACTATGATATTACAATTATCATTGAATCACGAGTATCACATGTATGATTAAACAATACTACATAATTACTGCAAAGGTTCTTTTTATTAGACCAGTGAAAAGAAAACAGATACATTATTAAAAATATATATTACTAGTTTTCGCCCGCTATTCCGTCCGCGTGGGATTAAAAAAACAAAAGTGAGTAGCCTATGTTTTCTTCCAGACTATCCTCTACATCTACACCAAATTTTATTGAAATATGTTGAGTCATTTAGCCTACAAACTCTAACGAACATCCATCAATCCATCTAAACTTTTGCATTTATAATATTAGTATGATATGGTTTTAAATATCATACAAGTTAATAATTACACTAAATTATGCTTTGCAGTATATGAGGAAATCTTAACTAAATGTATTGATTACATACACTAAATATGATTTCTTATAATATCTTCCATCCATCAAGGGTAGTAAATTTTCAGACTTTAATATAATTGCATAATCATTTACTGATTGATCAATTACGCAGTGATTTTAAGTACTAATTTTACTGTGGCACTAATCAACTTTATATAGGAGCATGGATATTTTGACTTATGCAACAAAGTGTCACTTTCTAAGATATTTGACCGTCTCCATCTTTTAGGTTAATTTGGTATATTGAAAAATCTTACCTGCTGTTGGGAAAGTTTATTCCGTACTAGACAAATGTCTTTCCAAGTGCGCAGGCCCTTCAGCTCACAACCAGGCGACACCACGTCTGTGCAGTTGAGGTCAGCATCCAACGGCATCACAATGAATGGTTACACCACCTGATGTAACATAAACTATGTTAAGTGAAATGAATACCTGAATCATTAGCTTAATTCATCATGTGCATACAAATGTTACTTTACATAGAAATCATGTAATGTAGTGGTTTGATTATTATGTAATTGTTATATATTTATGATTTAGAGAAGTTGGCTATGAATTTATTTTATTAGGAAATCTAATGTTGAAAATAACAGATTATCATCTTTGTACTCATTAAGTAACTTACAGTTTTGTTTGTGTCAAACAAAATCAAAGATTACTGGCATGGTTGGTAAAATCTCATTTATTTTATTCATATTATACAAGATGCACTAATTTTTAACATTATCTGTGGTGGTTTGTGATAATTTCTGCTAATTAGATTTTTTACATAAAAAATAAATTATGTGCATATTAATATTTTACTGTTTAAGTTATTCTTGTTGTATCTCAATCACTTAATTTAGGTCTGTTTTAGTTACTATCTTGTATAGCCTCAATAGACAAGACAAAACAAAGATTATAATTAGAGGCAAACAAGAACCCAAAAATATCTTTGTTTAGCCAGTTTCCTTTGGCATCAGATACAGCAATGTACATAAAGGAACAAAAAGCCACTTCAAATATTTACACATTAGTAGCACAATCAAACAATTGCTTTGTTTCCATTTCAGTCACTTTGTATTGAGAACAAAGATGCATTTATCATGTGACCATATCAAACCACTACACATCATATAAAATTATTATGTTTATGAGCCAAAATATAAATTGTATGAATATAAATAATTTCTTGAAAGGTCTGTGAAAGAAAATATAATAAGTCAAAAAATATATTTTTTTAACTAGACATACCAAATTATATATTACACAAGTAACATAGTGTGCTTAGTTTTTAAAAAATTGGATTGTAGCATAATTACCTTAAGTTTAAGTTCATAAAAGTTCTACAACAAGAGCTTTAATTCTAAATGTAGAGCATACAAACAAAAAAAGGTTTTTTCTGGACTTTATTCTGATTCTTATGCATCTGACTTGATCAAGTTTTCAAAATCATTAAATTGATTACATGTTACAAAATAGCAAGGTTTCTGTTACATTTAAATGTAACTCTTCTGGATGGGCTGTTATATTTGTGGTATCTAAGTCCATAGACAAAATAAAAATCGAATCTACAAATTAGGTCAAAAAGTTTAGAAATAAATTAATAATAAGCATGTAACATTTACAAATGTTTTATTAATAACACACAATTTAGAATATTTGGAATGATTTATATAGGTGGGCTTGTGTAATATGTGTTTTTAGGTGTATGTATGAATATAAATAGATCAATTATTATAATTGCGATTAAAAAGGCATATTGCAATTTTTAAAATGAAGCATACTGCTGCTAATCTGCGTTAATGAAATATGTTAGAATTTGATAGGGCATCTTTATTTTGTAAGTGGTATACAGTGAAATAATGACATAAATGTGGGTAGATAAAATTTATTGCTTATAAAAAAAATGTGAATTTCTAATATGAATTTCAAATTTGAGAAGTTTGATAACATTAAAGCTTTTACTATTGAATATAACAATCAGAATTCAGTAAAAATTACTTGAACAGACTGGTGGTATGAATAGGCCTACAAAATAGTTTTTGAACAAAAATTATGTTGAGACTATGTTGGAATAGACGCATAGAAATAACTTCTCACATTTGTTACTCCCTTTGTTTTAATAATTGATTAACAATTAACAGGAAGTAAAAAAATTTTACATAGCAACATTTTTGAGGTTATATAAAAACATTTCAAGTATCTAAATATACATGACCATTAGTTTTTTACCGCTTAACTACAACAGAACACTAGCAAAAAAAGTTTCAGAAAGTTTTTAGTCCCACGTTCGTAACAAGCAATAAGGTAATATCTAAATTATTGTGAAACTAACTGTAAAATGTTAGTATGAGAGATTAATTAAAATATATAGAACAATTGTTAGCAAGCAAGTGCAACATGGCTCTAATGAGATGATATACGATGATAGTGTCAGGTCTTACGAGCAGAGGTATCAAAGTGTATATAACTAGTTAGTAATAGCTAAAGGACATTTACAACAAATAATGCCAAAAATTACATGAATCGCTCCTTCGGTGCAATCCGTTTGTAGATTGCTGCAGTAATGTTAAATAGAAACAAAGAAAATATTGAAGAACTTCGATAATTGGCATTCACGAAGAAAATGGCGTCATATCACTAGTCACGGAACAAGGTACAATTTCGTCATACGAAAGCACACATCACAAACACAACTAAACACTATCGAAAAACAAAGACATGCTATTAAATGATCTTTTCTTGAGAAATTACTCACTTAGAATAAGAATTCCAAAGAAAATCATCCAAAAACTTAAAGGACTGATGACAAGGCACTCCACTCACCGTTTGCAAAACCCAGACTACGAATCACGTGACCAGCTAAAGTAGTGTTACCCTCTTTTCGTTTCGAATCCGATTTTTAAAGCAAGCTTTCGATTTTTTCTGATTACTCGATTTCAATGCTTGGTCGTGCTCTTTTAATAAGTGCTTGTTTAACAAGGTAAATAGAATTTTTGTTGTCTAGTTCTCTTATTTATTACGTTTTAGTCATTGACGACGGCTACCCACCTGATATATATTCCTCATATGTAAGTGTGAAACTGAAGGGTTTGGTGTAAAAGACGATGATAAGATCAGTTCTGTTGTATGGCAGCGAAACTTGGACCGTCACTCAAAAGAATGTCCATACCGTTCAATTTGCCGCAATGAAGATGCTGAGATGGAAGTGCAGTGTAGCCAGGCTCTACAAGATCCGCAACGAGTACGTGCGAGGCAGCTTTGGTGTGAACGTGTCGAAGAGTTAGGGACAGACCCAAAACAAGGTGGAAAGATGTGCTAACAGACATGTGTCTGCATCTTGCACATGCGAGTGCCAAGTTTCGGATCAGGATGTCTTAGATATAGCGAAGTGGAGGAGGTTGACAAAGTAAGCTAATCCCACTACCATATGGGTTACAGGCTAAGAAAAGAGACCGAGGGAGAGATATATAAGTTTATTTAATTACCGAACTATTCGACTTCTCAGCTTCTCACTAAATATTTTATGTTCACACTTAGTGATCGTCATATAGACACATCAAAACGATGAAATTATAACTTGAATTTTTTTCCATTGACTAGAAAACTTTTACATTTTCTTTTCCAAGTTCCAATAGATTAGTGTCAAGTTAATTTATTGAGTACCACGACTTACCGGACCAGTCCATTTATTATATTAAAATCGTAGATAAACTTTGAACGTGGTAAGAAAGGATATCTTTAAAACATTTATGCTAAATGATCGTTTGGTCTCTTACATTAGTATCGCCATTCTAAAATAATGTTACTAAATGAAAATCTGTATACCGGACAAACACAACACGACCACGACAAACCCTCTCTATTTGCCGTATTTTTCAATGATCGACTGAACGTAAAACCAAATTCATTTTATTTTGCGTTACCCTAAATAGATATCGATATTTATAATGTTACCCTATTTTAATTAAAAAAAATATGCTTATGTCGTCTGCACAAAGATTGTTGACTTGTCAAATGTGACTTTCAATATACGTCATTTTTCTAACCTCTAATTAATCCTAAAGATAAGTTTTAAGTGCAAAACCTAACTGAAAAGTGAATTCTACTTATTCCAAAAAAATATTGAGTTATAATAAAGCTCACTAGGCTCAACATGCCGACCATATCAGTAAAACGAGATAGTTTATTCAAAGCTCTTGGACAAACTTACAGTAAGTTCCATAATTTAAATTTACATCAGTCTGGATATTTGAAAGTAATTATTTATAATATAACTTTTTGCATTAAAATAATTATTTATTCCATTTCTTATTTCAGCTGATGAGGAATTTGAACAGCTATGCTTTGAATTTGGATTGGAATTAGATGAAGTTGTAAGTATTTTGTCTACCATTATATTACATACAATATTATCCCATTCAACAATAATAGACATCTCTTATTAGTAATTTATTTATCATCATGAGTCAATATTAAATCTGATAATAAAATGTTAAATATTTTAGACAACAGAAAAGCAGATGTTGATCAAAGAGCAAGGTGACCAGCAGGCAGCAGCGGACGTCTCTGAAGACATTTTGTACCGTATTGACATCCCCGCCAATAGATATGACTTGTTATGTCTGGAAGGATTAGTCAATGGTATATTAGTCTTCCAAGGAAAGTATGTTTGATTAAACTTTTTGTATATTGTTACTTGTGGTTCACTATCACAGTCAGTGTATTTGTTACACATTACTTAATGTCAACCTTCTTTGGTATTTTAACACTAAGGAACTGCTTAATTAACTTTAAAATTACTCTAAGTGGGAAACAAAGTAAAAATTATAGGCATTCTTAGCTTCGTGCCTGTAAACATCTATATCACTTCTATCACAATGTATTGTTTGTTAATTTCAGGAAATCTCCACCGCAGTATAAGTTCAGGAAATATGAAGACTGCTACTCATTGCATTTAACACCGGCAACAGCTCAAATCAGACCATACGCTGTGGCTGCCATCCTACGAGGAATTACATTCACAAAGGAAAGTTATGAAAGCTTCATAGATTTGCAGGTAAACCATGATTCATAGTTATTTTACATGCATATTAACAAGGAACATTTAAGGATTTTTTAAGGTACTTTTAGATATTTCGATTCCAAATGATTTTAAAAAATATAGATGGTCGGCC
>LD688974.1:1643789-1660701 GCA_003118335.3 Papilio memnon | reverse complement strand
CCACTGCTTGCAAGTGTTTTATATAAAACTACCCCCACTTTTCCTTCCGTTTCCTACTATTTCCTAACAGTACATATTAATACTTCAAGTGACAAAATCAATTTAAATGATTCCTTATAAGTAGCCTTAACAACTATGTGACAATTAAAGACATTTTAAAATACCCCACACATGCTTATAAATCAGTATTATTAATTAATAAGCTAAATAAAATGCAAACATCAAATACATATAAAAATCAAGATCAATGGTAGAGTTTCACAGAGAAGTTTTTTCTCTAATATATTTTCTCGATTATATTTTTATATTTAATGATAACACGTGTATAATTCCAGGATAAATTACATCAAAATATATGTCGTAAGAGAACTCTAGTGGCGATTGGGACCCACGACCTGGACACTATTCAGGGACCTTTCGTGTATGATGCCTTACCACCTAATCAGATTAAATTCAAAGCACTCAATCAACAAAAAGAAACAACAGCATCGGAACTTATGGAGTTGTATTCTGTAAGTATAAAATTCAATTCTTTTTAATTATCTTTACCTGAATTAATTTCTAAGAGTTATAGATGCCGGCAATAACATTTGTTGCCACGCAGAAAACACACCTTAAGTTTCCTTTACAACACTTTTCCTATAGGGAGAGAAAGGGAAGGAAAGGTTAATTTCACAGAATGTAAAGGAAAATATTTTCTTTCTGTGCGATTCCTTCTGCGTCGATTGATAGAAAACGCATCTGCAATTACATGTCTGGGCAGCACTGGCTTCGCTATTTCGAATTCGGCTACACTTTATGATTATATAAAATATTGCCAGTCTTTGTATAAACATTTGTTCAAAGACTAATGATCTTCTTGTATACTTAAAATTTCATAAATATTAAAGTATTGTCAATTTAAATGTTTTCAGAGTCATCCTCAACTGAAGCAATACTTAGGCATAATAAAGGATAGTCCTGTCTACCCAATAATCAAAGACAGGAACGGTGTGGTGCTGTCGATGCCACCGATCATCAACAGCGACCATTCCAAGATCACTCTGGATACTAAGAATGTTTTCATTGAATGTACTGCGACGGATCTTACGAAGGTAACAAAAATTTCCGTCGTTTATGATTTTTAAGAAACAATCGAAAACTACTGTATAATTTTTAAATTTTGAAAAACGTTTTACGAAATAGCAGCTATTCTACATTAAACAAAAAAAGACTAAATTAAATTGGATCATAAATCGCAGAGTACATGTCCACAAAAACAACGCGATCGAATTGAAAACTATTTTCATATGTTAAAAGACACAATAAATTAAACATTAAGCTTCACGCTAAACTTATTTAAGCTAAAAATATTGTTAACACTCTTTTTTGTAATAATCCAATTTTCCGAAAATTTTGCAAAAATTTTTTTCTAATCGACGATTTCAGGCGATAGTAGTACTGGACACGCTAGTGTGCATGTTCTCGGAGCACTGCAGACCGCAGTACGAGGTGCAGCGCTGCAAGGTGTATGCACCTGATGGCTCCTACCGACTCTACCCCGAGCTGCAGTACAGAGAGGAAACCATAGATATCGACACCGCTAACAAATATATCGGTATCAAGTAAGATATACTTTACACCTATACTAATGTAATTACACACATTGTTATGTAGGAACGGCTTTCCGACTCTGTCCGCACGGAAATAAAGAAAAAGGTGTATGTTCTACATCTATGCCTTTAATCTAAAACCGTTCAGCCGTTTTTCTGTTAACTAATATCCATCCATATAAACCTTCTTAATTATGATATTAATAAAATTCTAAGATGCTAATAAAGGGGCCAGCTGAAAACCAGCGCAGAAACGGCCTACGCCGTCTCTGCATTAGCAGAGTTTTTTTTTACTAGCTTTAAGGTTGATGTATGTACGATAATTTGTAATTTGTTTTTGTAGCAATAAAAGTCCTAATTATTTATTTATTTAATAATCACTATATGTTTTGGCATAGTCATTTTTTTTAATAAAAACCTGTAAACTTTGAGTATACACAATTTTCGCGCTATTTAATTTAAGAATGAATATATTTGAAAAAAACTGTCATGCGAGAAAGAGACAAAAGTACAAGCTAATAGCAAAGAAAAGAGTTGTCTTTCCTAAAGTTAATAATTAAACATAACTTTTGCGACTCCATACACGCCGATCTAAAAAAAACAGTAAATAACTTGTGTTCTTCCAGTCTATGTTGTACATCTGTGCGAACCAAATTTCATCGAGATCCGTTAAGCCATTCTGGATATACCCTCGAACAAACATCCATTCATCCATCTAAACTGTCTCATTTATGTTACTAGCTATCGCTCGCGGCTACGTTCGTGTGGAGTTAAAATAACTGTATTAGTAGTCTATGAGTTCTTCCAGACTATCCTCTACATCTATGCCAAATTTCATCGAGATCCGTTCACCCATTTATTTATTAGAACACAAACAGCTATTTATTACAAAGTAGTTATTATGGTAATCAATATTAATATAGCCAATAATAGGTCCTCACGAATAAAATTTAAGAGATACTTTAACAAACATCCATCCATCTATCCATCTAAACTTTCGCATTTAGTAAGATTAAAACTTTGTAACGAGAGTTTAAACGAGGTTTAACAGTTTATACTGTCCAGTGAGGACGAGTCCAGTTTGGCCAGTCTACTGTCCCGCATGTGTCTGACTACATCAGTGTCGCAGTCCGAGCTGCGCGTGCGCGTGCCGCCCACTCGGCATGACGTCATACACGCCTGCGACTTATACGAGGATATCGCTATCGCTTACGGGTGAGTAAATTATCACGCCTGTTACCTAGACGGGTAGGTAGATGGTACTTATTTAGTGTTGTACACATTTTGCATATATAAATATAGTTTTCGGATGTCCTTGAGTATACTCAAGGACATCCGGGTATACCCGGTAACGAATAAATATACAATCTTAGATGTGTAGTAATTATTTTACTCAACAATCATAGAAATATTAAAAAATTTAAACTTAAAATTCTGTAAAAACTGACACAATAAATGATATCTAATCATTTATTGCAATCAACTAAGAATTCTTTTTTTGTATCTCGATTTTCATTATTTTTTATTTTACGCTATATGATCGGTATCGGCAAAAGGTGACTATATTTTAGTGTATATTATTGTGAATACATTTGTGTTTAAAAATGGCACATTAGTAATTACCTATTCACATATGTTTGTTTTGTAATATTTTTTTTATAATTTGGTCTCAGTTACAACCGCATAGAACGTCGTACGACGGTGATGTCGACGTGCGGTCGGCAGCAGCCTGCCAACAAGCTGACGGAGCAGCTGCGGCAGGAGGCGGCGCACGCCGGGTACACGGAGACCCTCACATTCACACTTGTTAGTACAAACTACTCTATGTAACGGTTAAAGTGCGGCCTTATCTACTTCTTACTAATATTATAAATACGAAAGTATATATGGATGGTTGTTTGTTAGAGTTTAGCCTAAACTACTGAATGGATATTGTTCAAATTTGATATAGATGTATAGGGTAGCCCGGAAGAACACATATGTATTATAGATTACTTACTTTTCTTTTTAATTCCATCCGGACGGAATTGCGGGCGAAGGCTAGAGATGTTACAAAAACTTTATGGTTTTCATTCCAATAAAACTTTCAAATGCAAAATTCAAATACTCAAAAGACAATGAAGGCTTTTGCCATTGGAAACAATTACCGTTACCATAGCAATCTTATTTCTTTGCTACTTGGCTTGTAGTCTTTGTCTCTTTTAGTATTACAATGTTTGCTAATTTATTCACCCTCTAAATTGAATATTGTGAAAATATGATACCTATAGCATGTAGAAAATGTAGTTTTTTTTTTTACAAATGGGGTTTATTCAAAAATATACTGTGATTGCTGACATCCTATATAACAAAGTGTTAATGATTCAATATAGTACCATAAATAGAAGCCGCTAAAGCCTGCAGAAGAAACGCCAAGCCTGTCTGTCGCTAACTTACGAGAGAAATTATAACCAACCATATAAAAATTCTTAATATACTCAACCCCTATACGACACTTGAAATTCACAATAACAATCTGCCAAAAAAACTTACAAATAAAATCCCAACCGACAGTGTTCAAGAGAAGACGTATCAAGTAAACTGGGTGTGAAGATGGAGGACGTTCCCGCAGTGCTCATCTCCAACCCCAAGACCTTGGAGTTCCAAGTGGTGCGCACCGAACTCCTGCCTGGACTGCTGAAGACGCTGGCTGCCAACAAGAAGATGCCTTTGCCGCTTAAACTGTTTGAGATCAGTGATGTCGTACTGCAAGATAACACTACTGGTAAAACCTTTGTTTACGTCTCCGGGCAAATAAATATCTCTCTAAAATATTACTGTTATAAATGTGAAAGTATGGATTGATGTTTGTTAGGTATCTCCAGAACAACTAAACGGATCTCGGTGAAATTTAGCATAAATGTAGAACAGTCTAGAAGAACTCATAAGGCTTTTTATGTTTTTTTTTTAAAATTCCGCGCAGATGGAGTCGCGAGCGACCACTAGTCACAGTTAGTAAAAATGGAGTGTGTATGTAATATCGAAAAGAACAACTGGTTTCGCGAAGATGATATATTTGCGTTGCTGATAACGAAAATCGGGGTTTTAAATTTTTGTCTGTCTGTTCCTAAGCAGCGTTTGTTCCGTTTAATCTCCGAAATCGATGGGTCGATTTTGACGAGACTTTTATTGCAGGGTACATATTATAGGCTTACCACCATCTCCGAACTTGACAGATTTTGACGGGAAGGTAGTTGATGCACGCGAAAAAATTTACGACCTTTTTTTTATTCAAACTGCATTACAACAGAGACAGGGGCGCGCAATGAGCGTCGCTTGTGTGCGGTGTACTGCGGCAAGGCGGCCGGCTTCCAGCACGTGCACGGCCTGCTCGACACGCTCATGGCGCTGCTGCGACAGCCCTGGCACAAGGACACAGGGTACTATTTGAGACAGAAGGACCGTAAGTTGAAAATTATGCTTTTATATACAATGTTAAATTCCACTGCCTATGTATACTAGAACACTAGGTGTTCCCATGCGGCTTCATCCTCTTATAATTATAAAAACTTTGTTTACATTTGTAAAATGTTTAATTGCAAATGTCAAAATACAACACAAATGACAACGAAGGCATTCGATAAAAAAAATCGTTACTATGGCAACCTTGCTTCTTTGATGTTGTCGGCTTGTATTTTTGTCCCTTTCCTGCCTGTTAATTTTTCAAATTCTTTTACCCCTAAGTTTAATAGAGTGAAAATATATAGCCTAAAGCGTGTCGTAAATGTACGGCTATTTATTAAAAAAATCATTATTAAAAACATACTGTCATTGCCGACATCCTACCTAAGTAATGTGCGTTTATGCTTTATTATATTAGTATAGATTTTATATTAATTTTATATGAAAAATATACTATAATATTTAAGTCTATCATGTAAATGTGGTAAATATGAAATCAAATGTTATAATAATCATTTCAGATCCCACATACTTCCCCGGCCGCTGTGCAGAAGTTGTACTTCGTGGTGAAGTGATAGGGAAGATCGGTGTCATCCACCCCACTGTGCTGACAGCCTTCGAACTCACCAACCCTTGCTCTGCCCTCGAGATTACTATCGAGCCATTTATTTAAACTCATTATTTATATACATATTGTTACTATTATCTGTTTTATTTCCCTGCATTACAACCAAAATTTCCTGTTAAGTTTTGCATAGATACATTTTGCTTGATTTAATTTCTTAAAAAAGCATAATAACTTTATTATCAAGTATTATGTTAAATGGATGAACTACATAGATTGTTATTTTCTTTGCAATATTAGTGAGGACACTAAAACATTCAATTATCGATTAAAAGCCATAGAAATTACTCTGATATCTTGATATCTAAAAACTTAAATTATAAGGAAAAACAAAATAAGGACTTCAATTTGTAAATGATCACAAAGTTGTCGAAAATATGTTTATTGTGTGTAGGGTAATTAAATTAAACAGCACAAACAATATAAATAATAAGTATAAAATCACATTGTAGACACAAATACAGAGCAAAGAAAACATTATATTCACTTAGTCTAAAAATCTATAAATACATTGATCATATCAAATGATTCAATAAATAAATGTATGCATATACTGTCCTAGTAAAGTTTTAAGTCTATATTTAGAAAAATATTGACGTGTACATATGTTAATTTTCTCTCTGTTTTAAAATTTCTGTATAACAATTATACAAATTCACAATTAATTTTACATTGTAATATATAATTATTGTCGATAATTTCAAATATTAATAATTTGAACATTGAAGATAAATAATTTTTAAGGCACTTTTAGACATTTAACAGATCCATTATGTTACATTTTCTACTTTCACAATCAAAATACTGTTTATAGGGATCCCATTTCCATAAAAAAAGTCCTAATCTGCAGGAAAAAATAAAAATTACTTATTGGTGAAAAAAAAAAATGAGACAGTATTTTGTGGTAATAGAGAAAAAATGTCATATGACAAATCTACATTTAATTTTAAGATAACCTATGCTACATAATTCGAGCTCATGGGATAAAATACTGAAATAAGTAAAAAAAAATATATTTTTTTAATTACAGCTGGGGTGTTAATTAAAAACATGATAAAGAAAGGGAAAAGCATTGCAAAAATTATATTTCGATTGATGTTATTTTTTAACTTAAAGCTCAATCTCATATCAATTTTTGAGCTTTTAAAAAACATAAATGTGATAAAATGCAAAAGAATGGTTTAACTAAAATTTTAATACAATTAAAAAAATTCACTTCCTGCCGTTCTAAAAATTGTTACTATGACTATTGACTATAAAAACTGTCATGATATTTATCTAAATGTTCCTTCTAAAACAGCAATAATGTTAAATATATTGGTTCACTAAAATATTTTATTTTCAAGACTACATCAATACATTTCTGAGAGATTTTATGTGTATAGGTTTCAAAAAATGGAGTGGACGGATGTGTAATCTATCTATATTTTCTATATGAATAACAACCTTATGAAATTTAATCTAGCAACAACTGAATTTTAAACATTTTTTCTAATTCTGTCCGATTGAAATCCGGAGCTATTATAAATGGGCAGAGGTAGAATGATAACTCCCTTAGATTTGGTGCAGTTATTTTTATAATTTTCGCAACTTGCATCGTGACATGAACACATCTAGAAAGACTAAGGTATGTAAGTTTTTGAAATATATTATTAGAAAAATATGCAAGAAGTGATGTTGTTGAGAAATATCCATGACGTAATTTTAATGATTGTAAATGTTTAAGACGATACAGATGCATTAAACTCGAGTCAAACAGTGTTTTACATGTCATTATGTGTAGAATGTGTAGACTTTTGCAATTAGAAATATAACACATTATGTTATCATTTAGGGTGTCACCGTAAATATATAACGCTTGTAAAGTGGACTGTTTAGTCCTCAGAAGGGATTCCAAAAAGTCAGCTGGGATGTTTTTCATTTTCTCCATATTAATACTGACAAGGTTTACGCATTGCAACATACTGTACAAACTGTTTTGTGTGAGAGCAAAATTTGATAGTATTAATGTTTCCAGATACTTTAATTTCTCAAATGGTAAATGATATACAAAATTTCCATTTGCATTTTCCGGACTTTGAACTATTAGGGAATTCCGAAAGCTTAAAAATTTTAGGTTCGGCCAATGACCAAGATCTTCAAAAATACAACTGTCAACTTGAGATATGCTTATTTCTAAATGAGTTAAATTTGGACAATAACTTATTAAGGAGGCCCTCACATGGGAATACAATTTGAAATACTGTAATTTAACATTTTTCAAATACTTAGCAACGAAAGGCACAATGTTATCACTTATCTTTATGTAATTCTTCATACACACAATGAGCCGCGTGTTGTCCCAGATGCACGGTGTCAAGCAGAGCTGCTGCCATCTCACACAGACTTTAGCAACGGCCAGCAGTGATTCGAAATCAATCATAGAAAATATATATATGAGTAATTCATTGGGCAGATCATTTATTGTTAACTGGCTACATGTTTCAACACCTGTCATTTCAAGATGCACCATCCTGCAGAATGATCACCTGCAGTTTGGTAGTCCTGCAAAAAAACGTTTATCCATGACTACAAGTATGTCTTAAAATAAACAAACTTTTAACAGTTATTCTACGTACCATAATAGTTTAAACAGAGGTCAAGCATGTACAGGATGACAAAAATATAGCCGTTTAATTTTAATTCAAATTAGTTTATACATGATTAGCATATTTAACAGCATACCTGTGGATTACCTTGCTTCTTATTCGAGTTAATTTTATGGTTCGCCTTTTAAGAATCATAATTTAAATACTTCGCTTCAAGCTAATTTCACAACGAATGGTTATATTTCAAGTAATACTTTCGATTCACGGTTAATTCAATCATTTCAATAAGTACAACTATGTATAAAATATTTTTTAAGACATAATATTAAAAATAACTTTCATCTTTGATCCTATTTTTATATGACGTTTATACGTCTTATTTTGACAGATAACTTACGTTTCGTTAACATTATAGAAAACTTCCAAATATGAAAATACTTGGCATAATATTTAAATAAAATAAAAAAAAAGTTTGATAAGTATTTCTTTTATTGAAATACCTGGAAACTTCTGCTTTTTTTTACCTCGTATTAGCTCAGTTTACTTTATTCACTTTAGTTCCTCGCAATATTGTTTTTTTGTCTTTTCTTTTATTGTTATTAAGATGGAAAAATCTTGCCTTTATACAAATACAGACAATTTCTGTTTTCCACATACAATATTTCCCACTTGGGGTATTTTTAAAACGGCTTGTATCGATTCTAGGCGAATTATGGTGTGCTTTATTTGATAAAATAAAGAACTCACGTTTGAGAATAAGAAAAAAAAACTTGCTTTTTTAACTCAAAATTTCAGTTTCACTTAATATGAAACATTTCACTCATGTTTCCATTTTTCGTAAACACCGGACACTAACTACAATACATTACCAAACTGAACGATTATCCCAGTGTGCTTTATGTTTCGATATTAATCCATTCCCACTAACAATTAATTTTTCGTGCTAAGGTCAAGCATTGTACCTTTATATCTTCATATTTGTTATTTCGCACACTAACCTAATTAAAATATCCGTGAATAGTCAATACTTCCATCAAAGTATTGATAAGAACATTATTATTGTAAATGCAAATGATTTGGTGGTCCTTGACCTGATTTATTTATACTAGTAACAAAGGTGGATAACGGTTGACCGTTATAGCATCCAAACTGAGAACAAAACTATTTAGATAAAGTTTTTGACAAATGATTCTGCGGGGAAGGATTGGACCTTATTGGTATTCTTGAATCGATGACAGGAGATGTTTGAAGATGGGGCCGGGAGCCAAGACGCGAAAAATTCACTTTTTGCACTTCATATGTTTCATTTCGTTTGTTTTTTTTTTATTATTTGTTAAGCTAGCGCTTGACCACGATCCCACCTGAAGGAAGTGACGATGCAGTTCATATTTGTGCATGATGTGTTTTGTTTCTTTTTAGGTACTCTAAATAACTCTACTTAAAAAAAAATTTAATTTCGCATCTTTTACCGCAAAGAACAGTTGTTAGATCAGGTTATTGTAGGCTACGCAAACAATCCAATCAGAATAATTAAACCACAAGCACTTCATGTAAATACGTGCGACGCGTAATAAGAGAATATGACCCAAATTATGTCTAATTATAATCCTCCAACAGATAGAATACCTACTCCGTGGGTGAAAGGCGCTTAAACTTGTCTGCTAACGGGTCCTCCATTTACGTTCCAAGTCGTATGTTTAGTCGCATTGCTTGTTTCACTATAACTTTGACGTATTATTTAACCAACATATTTATTGTATCTTAAACGAAGTACCGAAACAAAGTGAGTGCTTTGAAGTAAGTTTTATTACTTTAAATTAGTGGTTTTACGCTTAATTCAACAATAGTTTAAGATAATGATTACAATAGAAAATATTTACAGTTTATTTCCCATGACGTAATTTTTTGCATGCATATTGCTAATTAGCTCTTAGAACTGTGTTGTGTTAAAAACAAATCTTTTATGTTTACGAACAATGTATTTTATATATTTTATTTTGATTTAATAAATGCAATTTAATTTAATACCAGGTGTTAAATACACCTAAGTGACAAGTTGTAAATAATCTATTACTTCTACATTTTTATTTTAAGTTTCTATAAATAAATCTTGTACATTTGTACATATTGTATATTGTAAGTAACAATTTATTAATAGACAACTTCTTATAAATACTTTCATATCAGTTTCAATCTGCGATAACATTATATTGCTGTGGTGGCTAATCTTTAGTATGATCACAAATTTGACAGGATTAGAAATTCGTTTCTTTACGGCTAGATGTCGCTGTATCGAATTTGAACGTGATATGGTTCTGCTCGAAAACCGCAGTATAGAGTTTGATAATAGAATTTCTCGTCACTCTGGTTTCCCTTCAAAACGTATAAATCTTTCGCCTTTTACTAAAGATTTCCGTGGAGGGGAACACTCAAATGAGTCTAAAATTATTTTTGTCACCCTACGACCGTAGGGTATATAATACAAAAAAAATTGGTTGAGATCTTATTTCTTAATTCTTATGACTCAGATTGGATGAATATGCATGGATTATAAAATAAATATTATTTTGCAATATTGCAGAATGGTGATGAAACTGTACGCCGTTTCTGATGGTCCGCCATCTTTGTCCGTGAGGCAGGCGCTCGCCAAGTTGGAGCTGCCCTTCGAGCTGGTGAACGTTGATTTCGGCAAAGGAGAACATATGACAGCCGAATATGCAGAGGTATGTAAAAAATTGAAGGACATATAATTTTAAAAGCGTACGACTATTAAGTGTGTTCTTTATCTTCGTACTTAATCGTTCGAGTTATCTGATTAATAAGTTACTTAAGTAGAGTTCTGTCGGTTTTCGATATTAAAGTAACATGTAAGATAAAAATTAATCTATCGTAACTATAATGAATGATTTACTTAAAAATTTAAGATTAAAAATGAGTTATTATAGCTCAGAAGTAACTTGAATCTATAGTTACAACACAGAATGTGGCAAGCAGGAAGTTACGTAAAACGCGTTGTTGATGATTTAGTTCGCTGTGGTAATATTTTTTTTATCATTTTTTTTCAGTTGAATCCACAAAAAGAAATCCCTGTACTTGATGACGATGGATTCTATCTAAGTGAGAGCAATGCTATCCTACAATACTTATGTGATAAGTATGCACCTGGTAATGAACTTTACCCCCAGGACTCGAAAACTAGGTAAGATATTCATGTTTTATATCTAAAACAAAGTACAGTCGGGGAAACTGGCGGTGTTCCACCTTGAAACGAGACGCGTACAAAAATCAATACAACGTATCTTATAAATGTGTCTGTACGAAAAAATATCGGCTAGTGATACACGGCTAGTTTTTTTTATTATTATCCCTCTCTTTGCACTCACTGATATCTAATTAGGTATTTGTAGGAAGAGGCGAAGTTAGTCTTAATGCGATGAAGAAGACATTTTATCTGAAAACACCGCGGGTTTCCGCGACTGTACTTGTCTTTATGATTTTCTTTATTTTCCATATGGAAGCTGGTAAACTAAATGACCTCAGAGTTACGCATACCTGGAAGATTTGAAATAATTTTAAATTCCACATTGTTTTGCTACCGTAAAATGGAATTCAAAGACATATTTTGTTTGTCGTTTATTTTGTACTTGCATAATAAAAAAGATTGAAGTAGATATTTGTTTATATTTCCAGGGCGATAGTAAACCACCGTCTTTGCTTCAACCTGTCGACGTACTACGCAAACATCTCTGCATATACCGTAAGTGCTGTTATAATTAATTCCTAATCAACGATATTGCCTGATACCATAAGTTTTGAAAATTCATTTGCCGCAAGAGTTAATTGTTCGCAGAGACGCTTTAATGTAGATTTCTCTTACAATATCATCACTAAGCTTTGAATATTTTTGTGATACGAGTTATTTGGTCGTTTAAATAATTGGTTTATAAATTTATCTTACTAAATCACTAAGGAAAGACCATTTAAGTGCAGCAGCAGAACTTTTTACTTACTAAGGCACGTTCCTAACAATACTTTAGGATTATATTATATTCAGTCATCAGTCAATTTAACAATGCATAAAACACAATCATTTATTGAACAGATGGCTCCGATATTCTTCGATTATCAACGCACAGAGCTCGGGTTAAAAAAAGTACATATGGCCCTCGATGTGTTTGAAACGTACCTACAACGCCTGGGTACTAAATACGCCGCAGCCGACGATCTCACTATAGCTGACTTCCAGCTTATCAACTCCACAATGACTTTAGAAGCTATTGACTTCGACTTCTCTAAGTATACAAAGGTATGTTGAACATTTAAATTTAGTTTAGCTTTCGCCCGCGACTCCGTCCTTGTCGAATTAAAAACATCAAAAGGAAGCCTATGTGTTCTAGAGTAACCTCTACATTTTTGTTCAGCAGTTTAGACAAGCTCTAACAAACATCCATCCATCCATCTAAACTTATGCAACTTTAACTTAAACTGTTAAAATAATTCTTGATGCAAAATTCACCTAGTATCTAATTTTTAATAAGAGAAATAAAACAAAATGTAAGATGCCATGTTATATTTACAGATATACAAGTGGTACAACGACTTTAAATCTCAATATCCGGAACTTTGGAAGATATCAGAAGGTGCGATGAAAGAAATCCAATACTTCGCAGCGAATCCTCCAGATTTGACACATCTTAACCACCCCATACATCCGATACGTAAAATTAATAAATAAAATAAATAATTTATTGTTATAATACATTGTTTAATCTATCCGGAGCCCGAGACACACCTCTTCATGTAGCCGAGACAGGCGAATGTACAGCAATCAGTGTGGAAGGTACACTGGAAACAAAATTATAATTCTTCATAGGTATTAAATACGTTGTATTATATCTAGTAGTTTACGAACACTAAGGGTCTGTCCCACCATAATGTTAATTGTCTGTCTGTTGTTCTCTTATCTGACAGTGGCGTCATTTTTAAGCTATCTGAGCCTCTATCAGCCAGTGGTGGGACAGGCCCTAATATCCTTAGAAATTATCTAAAACCTATTTTCAAAGTAATCAAATTATTAGTATACTATCGAATAACTTGAGAAACACAGAAAGTTTGACGAAAAATTTTGACGCCTTAATTTCCGGTTTGAAAAAAAAAAGTTGAATATTGTAACTAATGTAATATGCAATGAAACGATTTTATAAATGTAGTGATGTCATTCATGAGCATTATTCCCTTTACTCATCATTATCTGCTCACAACACTAACCTTCTGGATCTCTTATTTCCAAGTCCCACAAATCTACCTAGGTATTTAACAATAAACAGTTTTCTTGTACTCTACCAGCGCTTCCACGACCTTTTTTCCACTTTAAATGATCAAGTTATTATTATTTTTTCTACAATAAAATGAACAAAAAGCCCATAACACCCAAGAAAGTTATTATTTTATTTTATTTAACTATTTTGATTACTGATGTTCCAAACATACTGTATTTGCAGTTTTAAATAATACTTAAAACACTTTCGTTACATATTGTCGAGGTCGTTATTATAACTAGTTATTTTATATTGCCAAAGCTAGCTAAGATTGAATTATGAAATGATAGTCAAGAAATACATACAAAGTCTCCAATCTCGCCGCATTTCTTCGTCGTGCTCTCTTGAGGATCCGTAGGCGGTTCCGCGGGGATACTCAGCTCGTTGCCTTCCACATCATCCTTAGGAACGGGAACATCCTTGCTTGAGAAGACGCTATCATCACTTTTACCTCTTATTAAATTTCCGGTCGCGTATTGAGCGACGAGTAACAACGCAACGGACAATAAGAACCACGAAGTAGACATGACGGGATGACCGAACGCGGAGTATTGTCGCCTGATAAAGGGTGAATGTGGACATTTAGTTTTATGATATGCTATATATACCCGTCCACGCCCGCATACACGATCAGTGAAACCTCTACCGATAAACACGCCGTTACGTACGCGACAGGAGGATAATGTTTACAATATTGCTCACTTTAGGTCAGTATGGCAATAATTTATAAAGTCTTTTTTCTAATCGGTTAGAAAGTAGAGGACTTTGTAACTGTTACTTAGAAAATTGCTATACAAAGCTCGCATGTATCTCTGAAGGGAATACAAAAATTACGATTTATATAAAGAGCAGATGCTCTTGGGTCTTGCACAGTCCTAGGATAGCTTTCTGTATCTACTTCTAACTATCCTCTCTTTGTATGAACTGGTAAGACTTCATGTACCATTTTTCTTGTAGTGCTTAAAAAGGGCGTAGATTCAGATATGACGGCTGATAGCTGTATGGAAGAGCAGCACAAACTGTGCCGACCCCTCGTAGGGACAAGTCAAATCACCAGTTAACTTTAGGTGGGCTAGTGGTAATTTATATTAAACAAAATTATTTCGATGGGTCCGAAACTAGGTCCGAAACTACACCACCGGAAAAATAGACGTGAGTGATAGCCGTTAAATAATTAGTTAAAATTGTTTAGTAGTAATAAAGTCCTAGAACTGTTATTTCTTTAACAAAAAGAAAACATCCTGTATGTTGATCTATTTGTTGTTCGTAAGTGTTTAATAATTTAACCTTGTTTGCTTTGGAGAATTTTTCCTGCTATCTACCAAGTGCAGAAATAACACGAATACTTTTATCTGAATTGCCAATTGATGGCTTTTATTCATTTTTTACGCATTTAGAAGGTTCCTAAATAACATTCCATACTGTTTTATCATAATAGTTTATTGCATTTTTCTAATACAAATTACGTCTATGAATGCCAAGTACCGTCGGAGCTTTCATTATTCTTAACAAGTATTTTCGTTACTAAACTCGGATGAATTTGACAATTGCACGTAACTAAAACTAATTTTTAATAACGTAGTTTCTGGAAGTCAAGATGAATTTACATACAAACTATGTCCAGCAGTGATGCAAACCCTACTATCTGTCGGTAAATAACTTCAAAAACATTGCAAAAAGTAATACAAAATAGAAATGCGATATCGGCACAATGTTTAACGTCTAAATTTCAATTCGACATCACGTTTTGCTTTCTCTTATAATAGTTTTGCAAACTTTAAATTACACGCACGAATAGTACGTTATATGTGTTCTTCTGTACACGTATATTGCAAATATCCTTGAATCACAACCTTTGCGGTTTTACATTAATTTGAATCATATAAAGGATGAACACTGATTTATACTACTTACGTTTAATGGAATAAAAAATACTCCATAATAATGAAAAAAAAAATGTTTATTTATCACTTAAAATCGAAAAGGTAGAGGATTTTTCCACAATAGTGGATTTTGAGTAGAAGTTCTATCTTTGCCTCTCGATGAACCGCCGAGTATATTCAAGCCACCATTCAGAGGCCCCGGCAGTGCCACTGGAACGTCTAACTTAGGGAGGTTCAGCAAACCACCAAGGAAGTCCTTGCAAAACGCGCCACTGATCCTGTCAGCCATGTTGCCCCACAAACCCATCTGACAGAATCTGAAATTATCAATATTATAAGCATTACAAATTAGTCTTATACGAAGAGTCTAGAAAAACAAAATTCATAATACATGTCCTTTTGTCCTTCGAGTCTCAACAAGAACTAGAATCCAGCTCTGTCACAAACCCTTATTTAGTGTACTTAATTGTATTGCTGAAAGCAATTGCTTCCGGTGACAATAGGAGTAAAGAAGTTGTAGTCGTACTTACCTGAAATTCGAATCAACAGTAATCTTATCAGAGATCTTGAGGAATTGATCATTATTTTGCGAGAAGGGCATGAAACCGAATGACTTGGAATCATTCCCCGAGGTGTCCAGGTGGTGGGCGAACTTGCTGATAAGGCCTACAAACGACTCTCTGACACGATGGTCAGTGTCGGACACGTCCAGGCCGAGGGGATTCCCCGCCTCGTCTAGTGGCTCGAATATGTAAGCGAGCTCGTCCCCATGAGAGGGTCCTTTCTTTGGTACCTTTACTTTTGAATCGCCGTCCTCTATAAGCAAACATTGGCAAATTATTTGTTTTTGTTTCAAATAATTAGAATATACTCTATTATTATTAATTTCTCTTTGTCCATAATTATTATTTGTTTTTTAGTTTATAAAAAACTTGACTTCAGTGATAACTTCAAACCAGTACTTTTTTTTTCAGTTACAGTTTCGTTCCAGACTTCTGTCTTTACTAATATTATAAAGATGAAAGATGTGATTGTTTGCATTGAACAGGCTTAGAAAATATTGAACCGATTTTAAAAATTCTTTCACTGTCGGAAAGCTAAGTACCATATCCCCGGGTCTCATAGGCTATAAGAAATAGACCAAACATATACTTACGTGTTAGTGCTATACCAGGCAAGAAATGGTTGCCCTTACTGAGGTTGCCTACGTGTTCGAAGCTGTAAAGGAAGGCGGGACTGGCCGCGCCCCAAGCGCGTACCGTTTGGTATGCCGGGAAGTTGAAAAGAGCATCACCTGAAATTTTGAACGTTTATTCTCATTATAGACATTGAAACACACTTGCAAGATTTAATCTAGATCTAGGAGTACTAGATAAAGATCATCTTTAATAATTGGGTTAAGTACTTCGTTATTAAGTCTAGAATTTACGAGTAAGTCTTTATTAATTTAGTAACAAAGAAAACC
>LD688974.1:1630273-1643737 GCA_003118335.3 Papilio memnon | reverse complement strand
CAGGGGAAACACCCCTTTTTTTATAATCGTGTCCAGGTAGAAACTGCGTAAAAAATTAAGACCCTTTGTTAGTTGAAGAGGGGTTCGTAGATAACTGTAATAATATTATTAGGGTTGGCCGGCAGCTGCGGTATGAGCACTTATAGTCCTTCTTTTGAAGCATTTTTATGATATTGAACATGAAATAAAAATAGTACCACTACTACTACGTTTGAAAGCTTAAAGAATACTAATTTTTATCCACGGAAATCAAACCAATCTTACCCATGCGTAATTTTTACACTACAATGAAATTGGCGCCACCAGCTTATCAAATACATCAAGTTTTTTATTGTTTAAATAAGATAAATATTAAAGTTATTATTCATCCAATTTGTACATACTTGTAGCGTCCACTATTTGTGACAGGCCGTCGACGGCCTTTGACGTACTGTCAAATAAAGCCTGGTAGTAGTCCGGCAAGGGTATCAGGGAGTCCACGCCCAGCGCCTTCAGAGGGATCAGTCCTTCAACGCCCTGCACCACGTCACGCAGACCACCTATCAGTTCCTTCTTTATGAAGTCTTGAACGTCACCCAACTTGCCGGTTAAGAATGTAGAAAACTTGCCTGGAACAATTCAATTTAAATCTCAAAAACTTCTTATTGTGTATAACTATTATATTTCGGTAATTTCATAAATAATTCGATAATCACATGCTTTATAAAGATAATACGACAGAATGGATTGTTATAAAAAGTTCATCCAATTCATCTTATGCTTAATAAGAAACGATGATGTTGGAAACTGGACAATCTTTTTGATGAGCCAGTTAGCTGTGTTAACACATGTTTTCTATGTGCCGACACGCGTAGACAGTTTCATGTAGTCGCCAGCGGCAACTTCAGACAGTAAACCTTGTATTCGAAGTTGCCGACTGCTTAAAGCAGACGATTCATCTCTTACCGAACACCGCTTTGGAGGTCTCCGCGGAGACGACGCCGGTGAGGAGCGGGCCACGCTGGCGGCGGCTCTGCAGCGACTGCGCGGGCTGCTCTGACACGAGCGGCGGGAGCCCACGCCTGTCGTCTTCTTCCTCAACACGGGCCCCGGATCCTGTTCACCGCAATCTATTACTTATACAGTTTACTCGCAAACTACAGGTGTGAAGAAAAAGTAACAGATCGTCAAGATATTCATCACTTAAATAAACTCACTTCCTACCACAGAGTCCAGTTATCTATGATCAAACTACATTCTTGATAGCCTACCTGATCTCCCAGATATCTCATCAAGAAACCTCTTCGTGTCAACCATGTCTATATTCATATCACTATCCGCCTAGAACAAGTAATACGTACAATTAAGAACAAAATTACGTAAGCCACTACGTTCTTAGTAAAAATTGCGAAATCATAACTTTCGTAGTCAGTCATAAATAACTTACCAATATGATCTTTTCTACTGGAATCTTCCTTAGACAATTCATCAATCTTTCAGCGGGCTTGTGAGGACATCCAGTTCTCTCTGCTAGTTCCTTAGCATGAGCATCCGGATCGCTCCTGACGGCTCCAGGGGACAGGGGAGTGCCGGACATGGCGGCCACGCCTGCCGCGCTGCGCCCCTCCGGCGACAGGCCCATGATGGACGCAGCACTAGCGCCGGATCCTTGGCCCATTATAACTATGCGGTTCTTATCGCCACCGAAGAATTCAATGTATTCTTGTGTCTGTGTATAATAAAAAGTTATGAAAACAAACACTACTCGTATTGAATGATGGGACATTTATCTTAGCCTCATCTGAACCCTTACCCACGAAAGAGCAGCTCTCAGATCGAATAGGCCAGCATTGCCAGGTGCATCTCTTTGTCCGGTGCTCAAATAACCTAGAGACCCGAGCCGGTATTGCACTGATACTAGAATTGTGTCTTTCTGGGCTAAATGTTGACCCTAAAACAGACAGATGGTCAATGAAAAATTAAAATTTTGACTATGAGTGTCTATCTTTTAATAAAATTAAAGATTCCTACCCCGTACGGAGCTATTGATCCACTTCGATAATTCCCTCCATGTACGAAAAATACTACAGGACAACCTGTGAAAAATTAATAGCAAAATTGTAAAGCATTTTTATATTAATTCATTGCGTTCAGCATTATTTGTCTATGCAAGGATTTGTCTCCGATTGAAAAGATATCTTGATCAAAAATAAAGGTTTAAAAAATTTTTCGGTGGCCAACCACTTTAAGAGGACTCTAAATATAGATAGGTAAAAAGTTCCAAAGAAGCTAAAAACATTAGCTTAATCTATACAAACGGTATACTAATGAAATTTCAACAACCTTCTTCCTCTCCAGGCATTTTAGGTGCGTATATATTAAGACATAAACAGTCTTCATGGCCGATCGACTTCCTCGGATTCCACGGGTCCAGCTGTGGGCACGGTGCGCATTGCTTCATTGCCGACAATTCACCGCTAAGGAAACGTCGAATGGGCCTCTGGAATCTTCTATTGCCAACTGGTGGTTCGGCATATCTACGAGCAACGGCAAAGGACACATTATTCCCATTAATTTAGATGGACGGATATAGGGATGTTTGTTACAGTTTGTAGCCTAAACTGCTGAACATATCTCGTTGAAATTTGGCATAGATGCAGAACATAGCCTGGAAGAACATATAGGCTTCTTACTTTTGTTTTTATCTTATTCCACGCGGAATATTTTTTTTAATAAATCCAAACCAAATCATGGTTAAGTTATGTATTTGGGTAATCACATGCCGTGCCGGTGCCGCCGGGAGTTTTTATCAACATTTCCGTTGTAATTTGTAATTTGAACAGATAAAATATTTAAACGATTCAATTTAAAATATCAGCATTATAATAAAGTCTAGTTAATAAAATAACATAATGGAATAAAAATTGTTAACATTTTATTACAAATTATCCTTATGTAGGTAGAAATTATTGATTTGACTACTTTTGTTTTAACTAAAACAGCTACCCATCGATAATCTAAAAGTTAAATATCAAGACGAATAAGATTAACGATTCAAAAAAGATAAAATAAATAAAATATCACCGAGGTGTACTTTTTACTCTTAGTGCTAGCAGAATGCAAACGAAGGTGAACTATGACTTATGGGCGGGTGGCGGTAAGAAGACGGAGCGACTGCGAAGGACACTCGCAGATTTGCGAACAACATAGTCTCACGTAATCTTGGTACCTCCAAAAGGCATGGTAAGAGTTCGCAGTAGAAACATAGCCTAGGGCGCTGGTAACAGTAAATCCACTGCATGACTTAATATTTTCACAATTTCAACGCAACAATACATACCTGATGCCTAAGAATGTATAATATCCACGTGCATCGTTCTTGAAACCCTCAAGTCGAGCGCTTCGGCCGTGTTTTTGGACAAAAACCACTGCAGAATCAGGTTCAGGTGGCGAGGCGGGATCTCCGCCGACCACCGCCTTGGCGGGCGTGCTTACCAGCGCCAACACACCGACGACCAACCACAAACGTAGAGCCGACATCACTAAACATAACCATATCCTGTGTTAACGCTCGAGCCAGCTTCCCTTGATATCTCTAATCTCTCCCACTGAATTCATAATTCTACCTAATATGCCTAATTTTTTTATTCGATAATGTATCTATTGTTCAGCAGAACTTTAGCGCAGTTTTCTCGAACAAATTATCAATATGGTACGCCCTTAGTAACCTTGACGGGACTTTGATACCATACTCTTTTGGACCCTAAATTAATGATTTTATCAATTGTGTCATAAATGTGAAAAGTTAACGAATTTTGGCAGAACCCTATAAGACCTAGGCTAAAATGCTGTTAGGATTGAGAAATGTGCCAGAAATGCGTCCAGAAATCATCTGTTCGATCCTTATCATGTAGTTGCCAATGTGGTATATAAGTACAGTTTATTTCCTAGACAGTTCAGTTAAGCCCTCATACCCGCAGACGTTTTTTCATCGCTCGGCTATACGCTTTTTTAACGCTCTCGATCATCCGACTGTTTTAAAATCACTCTTGTTTCGTTTGCCCAGCGCTCAAAATGCATTTTACACGAGCACAACGAGTACTGGTCAAGTGTGATCCGCGCGTAGCGTGTGCCAGTCGACAGACAGTCCAGTTATTTTTGGCCACGCCCTTGCCACTGACCGATTGTACTGGCTAAATGTGCACTGGGTATAATTACTGAACTGGCAATTAACTGACACAGTAACGCTAACTTGCGCCAGTGAATCTATACAATCTATGACTGGCCGTCGTAACTGTCCAACTGTACAGGCCAAGTCTGAACAACGCGTATTACAAGATTTTATTCACTAATTGAATATTACATCAAACTAAATCAAATAAAAATAATTATAATAATGATTTTTGGCAATTGATTCATTATTCATCAATATACAAAATTACGTTTTTTTGTTTTAAATACTTTTCCAATTAATTCCAACTAGTTACCACAAAAACACGACAAAACTCAGAAACTGACAACACTGAAATTTTGCCAAAACTATTCAATTTTTAACCTAATTGCCAACGAAATAAAGCCCAGTTTACTTTCTTTTGACAAAGGTATTGATCCACGTTTTCTGTCTCTTTCTAAAAGCGGTGGAAGTGTGTCGAGATATTTAATATATTAATTTTAATTTTTGTTCTATGCGTTAATATGAAGAAATATTTTGAGTTCTGAAAACTTAAAAGAGTAATCGCATCATCTTAAGAAAGATTTTGTACAAATCCGTTTTGTCATGATTTATTAATATTTTAATGGGAAAATTAATTTAAAAAACCTCGTTGTCATTATATTCTTAATTAAGTACTCTAATTACTGTTATACAATTAAATTACATAGTTACTTAACGCACTATTTGGTAATGTTTAAGAAAAAATATTAAAATAAAATTGAAATGTTTCGACACAGCGTACGTCGTACCCTTGTGACGTATCATGGTCATTTCGTTTATTTTGAGAAAACAACATATTTTTCCCTACTGCTTTATTAAATATGGTGTGGAACTATTTTCTAAGGTATTTTGAGTTAAAATATAATAATATTTCTTCATATTTTATTGACAAAAAATTAAAAACGTTATGGGGAAATTTTAAATAGAATATCAACACTGTGACGACACACGATACGTCGCGTTTGCGTCATCATACCGTGAACAGCGCTCAAACGGGGAGGACGTGGCGTGGATTGATTAGAAACATAGCTTATTTTTTCTTTTAAATGTTTCTAATGTTGGAATTATAAAGTACAAAGCTTAGGATAGGTATGTTTTTTACATTTGATCTTCCTCTACTAATTTAACTGGCGTTTTTGTTCCAAGCTAATTATTTTTATTGCGTTGTTACAGGTTTTCAGAGAAGTCGCCGCCATCATGGCGTCGTCCGACGAACAATTTTCACTATGCTGGAACAATTTCCATGCGAATATGTCAGCAGGCTTTCATGGCCTGCTGTCACGTGGAGATTTAGTCGATGTAACCTTGGCTGCCGAAGGCAGGATTTTACAAGCACACAAATTAGTTTTATCCGTATGTTCTCCCTACTTTCAAGAAATGTTTAAAATGAATCCAAACCAGCATCCGATAGGTATGTGAACATTTCTCATTATTGTTTTCGTATCATTACTTAAATTTTAATAAAAATTAATTGTGTAATTTTTGTTTTCAGTATTTTTAAAAGATGTTAGTCATTCAGCGCTAAGAGACTTATTACAGTTTATGTATCAAGGTGAAGTTAATGTTAAGCAAGAAGAGTTAGCGTCGTTTATTAGTACCGCGGAACAACTTCAAGTTAAAGGTTTAACCGGTAACCAAAATGAAGAAAGTTCCACGCCATCCAAACCAAAGCCGACCTCGAGGCCAGGCCCGAGATCGTCACAACAACGGATATCTGCTAAGTTAGAGACTGATTTAGATTCTAAGCCCTCCTTAACTCCAGTAGCAATTAAGAGACCAAATAGGCCATCAATAGCATCAAATAATTCGTCATCTTCTCAAAGTGGACCCGCGAAACGGAAATGTGTTGACCCATTAGAAGCCGGACCCTCTGGTTCTGCTAAAGATGAGTTTGTTACGATACCGGACGAAGATGAAAACAACGCTGTGGCACCCAAAATGGAACCTGAATTTGTAAACGAAAGCATGTGGGATGATGACGATGAAGGCGCTAACAATGACGAAACGAACTTCGGCGAAGATGACTCTAACATGGAAATGTCTGGTAAGATTTATACTGCCACTTTTAATCGATCGATCACTTCGTTATTCTAATATAATATGTTTTTTTAGGTTTTGATGGTTCTGCAACTGGTGATGGCAATATATCTGGAGGTGGGGAGGGTGGAGCTGTTGGGGATGCACAAGGTAGGTTTGCAAATTTGGTCGTTGGTCAGTTTCTGTCTACTATAATAGACGGAAGCTGGCCACATAGTTATGGCGTGTGGAATCAAAGCTAGATATTTAGGTTTTTGAAAGTAATTTTTCGTAAGTCTGGCTTTTATTCTTCACATCATTTAGTTTAGTAATGAAATTTGTAAGCTTAGTTTTAGGTAGTTTTTAGTTTGGTTAGTAATTTTTTTTTAAATGTTCCAGGGTTAAATATCCTGTTTTAAAAGGTTATGTTTATTACGTAAACATAACCTTTTAAATTGCAATACTTTGGTAATATTTGGTAAAGGTAAAATGTCTTGGTATAAAAAGGTAAATGGGTATAAAGGTAAAATCTGATAATTGTAATTAAAATTGGTTCATAATATGTAAAGGTATTGTTTTGAACTTTACGAGGTAAATGGTATGGTTCGAGACTGGTGCGGTGTTTAAATGCGGTAGGTAAATTGGTAAGTATAGGAAAATGGTTCTGAACGAAAAAATAGGTACCCATAAAAATCTGGTAATTTCAATATGGAATCCATTACTATGGGCGTAAACTAGCAGCACGTTCTTCTAGATCAAATTTACGTTGGGCTAGTGTAATTGGTTAGTGGCGCGCAAAATTGTGGCAAATTAGACTATTTCTAAAAAAAAAATCTGAACGCCCATTGTCCAATTCTAGCCTAAACAATAATATGTACTTTGAACTATGGTACTCTAACCCGGGCACGTTTCAGACCTTAAGGTCTAATGCCTAATCTACCAACAAGGATATCTAACCCCCATGTGGCTGATGTAGTTTCGGTAAATTGCTACCACGATACAAAAATGACGTTCGCAGGCGCTAGTGAGCTGCCATAAAATTTGGATTGCACGCTGGTTCAGATATCCTTGTCGGTCTATACGGGTTTCAACAGCTATGGTGCTAAAGGCATGAATTGATGTAAAAGTTCTAAGTACCTTTTTACATTGATTCACTGTGGTCGAAAACTTATAATGTACGGCGCTTTTGCCTCGTTGACTTAGTCTTATAATTTTTCAAACCACTGCAGCATGGTTACTACAATGTTCTCAACATTTTTATTTACACTTATCCACGCATCTGCTCGAAACGTAGACTCTTGGATACATCTTATCGAGTAAATTTGATTGTAATCAACACTAATAGACTTAACTGGTGTAAAACTCCAACTGTGTTATGAATCTATGCATGGAAATTGCTTCTAAAGAAATAAAAATGATTAGGCGGGGAAAATTTTGTAGAAGTTGTACTTTTGGTTTCCTCCCCCAAGGTACGTTATTTTGGTAATTGTCTCAATTTTTCGCTATGGCATTATGGTACACTATGTAGAGTTGGTATAGTATATATAAATTTTTTATATACGATAAGGTGGCAAACGAGTAAGTGGCCAACTAAATCCGCCGAAATGGCTAAGCGACCGCTGCCCATAGACATCCGCAATTGCAGATGCGTTGCCTACCCTAAATCGACGGAGAAGGAGACGCTCATAAAGAGGATATTTCTCCATCCTATGCGTCTCCTCCACCGTCAAATCCACTTTCCCATTCAAACCTTTCCTTATAAGAAAAGGGCGGAACGGGAAAGGGACTAAAGTTGGGCCTTCCGCACCACACTCATCAGACGAAACGCGGAATTGTTCCCGCTTCACGCCTGTCTTCTGTGTGGTCGTGGTATTGCACCGGGCGAGCCGACCCATTCATGCTAAGTTGTTAAAGCGGGCTCTACCACTGTTAAATAATATGGTACATCCACCATTTTGACTTGCAACCAAGGTTTATCTGGGAAATTAGATTTTTTTTTCATGCTGCTTATTCTCGATTGTATAATATAGCGTGCTGAAACAATTTATAATAGACAAGAAATTTTAGTTTAAAAAAAGTTTATATTTCTCAGTGACTTGTAAGTAAACAGCTATTATAACTGAACTTGATGATGATTAACTTCAAGTTCACTTATCAAAGCAGTTTACATGTTATTAAAGGATCTCCATTACCTTTTTTGTTTCTGGTAAGTAATAACACTTCAAGTTTTACGAGGTAGGTAGTACAAAAACTTTTTTTTGTAATATTGATCCTAGAAATAAAGATTTTAATAAACTTTTTTTTAATAAACTTTTGTTTCAATTGGAGACCGGCCTATAATTAGACTACGCAACAGACAGCCTACCAACAAAATTCCTTCTGTAAAAATCAATCTATGAACACGTAACTCGTGTTTAAAATGCTGAGTATGTTTAACACTAGGTTTACGGAACCCGTCAATTTGACGGATTTCAAACTTTGTAATTTGTAAAACGCAAAAAACCATAGCATTATTCTTAACTATTTTGCATCGTAAATTTATAATTTCATAAAAGAGTTTATACGCACAATTATTATTTTCCTAAGCTTTATAAATTTTGAAAATTGTATCTTGTATACCTATTTCTAGGGAACCCGTCAATTTGACGGGTTAGCTGATTACGTCAACAATCCTTATATATTTATTGTAAGTTATTATAATAGGGTAATATAAATTGTAAGTTATTATAATATATAACGCTTATTGTAAGTTTTTATAATAGGGTAATTGAATTTTGCACGGTATTTTTTACTTTCACCGATCACCTAGCAATCATGAGTAGAAACATGCGATATAATAAGAAATTGACAAAAATTATCAACATCAATGAGGATTGTTCTGAGGTGTCCTACGAAGAATATCAATAAGAATTAGGTGAAAGTGATTACAGTAAAGATTCTGAATCCACTGAAACTGCAGAAATGGAAGGATCTTCGGATAGTGAAGAGGAAAACCTCGTATACAATATTCGTCGTAACAAGAAAAGGAGGCGGATTATTTCTAGTTCTGACACCGAGGATGAGAGGACGAGTATTCCAAGTACATCCAGAGATGTAATGGAAGAAATTGAAATTGCATTGATATTGTACAAAGAGTGTACCGGATCGAAAATATCCAAAAAGGAGTTTATATTTTCTTTAGCCGATGAATTACCTGGAAAAAACAAGGAGACCGTTCGTCACGGTTCAGACGTTTCAGATCGATCACCTTCAACATCGGGAGTGCGAAAAACTTGCCAAGTGGGCTACTGTAATAAAAATAGAAGCAGTAATTGCTGTATGTATTATAAAAATATCGTATGCGGAAAATGCACAAAAGAAATTCAATGCGTATGTAAAAAATGTCCTCGATAAATATGATTATGTAGCCTTTATATTATTGTTATCATTTTCGTAATAACTTAACAAAAAATTTGACTTATTAGTATTTTATTTTTACGTGAAGCTTTATATTGTTAAACTCTGATTTAGTTTGAATAAATTGATGTTTTAAAAATAAATACGTATTTTCATCTACCCGTCAATTTGACGGATGCTCGTAGAGATAGGTATATAAGAAACGCCCGTAAACCTAGTGTTAAAGAAAGCTATGGAATTTCTTAAGTAATGTTTGTATACTAGACGCAGATTATTAGCACATACTTAATACTGGTGCGAAGTTAGGTCTTCAATGGGAAAAATTGGAGTAAAACACTTGGTATTGCTAAGTAATGCACTAACTAGAAATTGAAAAGCAAAAGGTTAGCGTGGTATGGACATGTTATGCGACGAGACGATGGGGACATAAACCAGAAAGTGTTAAGAATGAATGTGGATGGCTACAAAGGAAGAGGAAGACCGAAGAAAGTATGGATGGATTGTGTGAAAGAGGATATGCTTAAGAAGGGAGTGGATTCAGATATGACGGCTAATAGTAATTTATGGAAGAGTAGCACATACTGTGCCGACCCTCCGTAAGGGCAAGTTGATGATGATGCACTAACTAGAGGAAAACAAAAACTGAATATTTTGAACCAGTAACAAGATTTTAAAGTTAGGTATTTCAAACTATAATTAGAGCATATGCAACTGCTTAAAGGTATAGAAACAATATAAAACTGTACTAAATAAGGTAAATGATATATTGCATAAAACAAAGTTGCTGGGTTCGATTCCTAGTAGCAACTAAAATGGCAAAGTTCAAGTAATAATAATAATATACGCCTTTATTCATATCCAAACGACATACACTTAAATGAATAAAAGATTTCTCATACGAGTCTGGTGCGTAAGTGAACTTATTAAAGAATTCCAGACGTGATCAATAGATGGCGTTAGTGGTACGATATGCAACATTAAATACAGTACAAATGTCCTGTTCCTGTAAGTAATATCGTTTGTAATTGGTATTGCCCAAAACCAAACGAATCATACAACTAAGTGATCAAATGATTAAGAAATCTTGATTTCTTACGGAAGTCTTGGTTATCTTCAAGCAGCACTAGCGCACTTTTTATAAATGTAGTTCACATATTAATAATAGATGGCGTTAGTAGTATGAAATCATGTCTGATTGAGCTTAAATGAATGTTTCTTGTGAGCGATCTCTTGTGTAAGATGATTTTAACCTTTTTTCAATCTGTATTATAATTTTGTCGCTATTTGATATTTCAATAATACGTCTCTTTGCCGCATATACAAATATTTTTTAATATTTTTTGTGAACTGAACTTATTTATGTAATCCATAAAACTTTTACTTAACTTTTGTTTTAAACTTTGAAAAAAAAAAAACATCAACACAACAGATTGGGTTTGTATTAATTTAGAATTAACGGAAAAATTGAAAATGGCTAAATAAATATTGTACTTCAAACTATGCGTAGAAACAAACGCAATTCCGTTATTTGTGGTTGTCGTATAAACGCCATGAGATCTATGGTTGCAATTGTGTCATTGAAGGATTGTTTACTATTTTGGGAATAAATCGTGAACTGTGCTAGTTTTTTGAATGATATTTAATCGTGTTTGTGATTATAGTGTTAGGAAAGTGTATTTAAATAGTGGTTGTTATTATACATGGAAAATTTAGACCTGAAATTTTGGTTTGTGTCTGAACGTGTTTACGTCAAATGTTTTATAAAATTGTGTGTTTGGTGTTGTTATAATGTGAGTATGTTTACTAGTGGCAATTAAAATGGATAATCGCCTGGTATGTACATTTACTTTTGTTATATTTAATTGTGAAATGCGTTGGTGGATATGATAGCTGGTAACATGTCGCGTAAACGAATGTTGATTGTCAAACTTAGTTCCAAGTTTTACACTAAAGATTAAAACAGTATTTACTTAATTTCTGATTTTGTTGATTCAATGTGTAACCGAAATGAAGATAATACACATTTATCTTTTCATAATTCTGCACAAACTACTTGATTACAATGTCGCTTGTAAACATAACCTATAAAACAAAAACATCGTAATGATTTACCTTTTATTGCTTTACTCTATATATAGTTTCTTGGTTTTGAAATATAGAAATACTATTTGTTGTCTAAAAGTGTTTAACATTAGTTTGAGAAGTTTTTATGATAAAATTAAAATTTATGTTATTTACCTCAAATAACATGTATTTATTTACCTTATATTTAGTGAAATCTTTATTTACTATATCAGCGGCATCTTTTAATTTAGTTGATTTATTTGTAATGTGGCATTTAGAAGTGAAAACAATGTTTTTTACTTTTAAGTTTATGATCTTGTATTCTGTCCTATGACTTTATATAGGTCTTGTAATAAGGTAATTAAGACATTTTCTTAATATCTCGATCATTCCTCGACCATAGCATGTACATTTGTGAGAACCAGTAGAGGTTCTAGCGCTACTAGCACCCTGGATGAGATTTCTATGGCACTCTTTTTCTACTATGATCGGGGAGGGTTTAAGAGTGTTAGGCTAACCTGTGGCATTCCTTTCCATCAGGCACTTTGAGCAGTCGCCCAACTGTAGCCTACCTTAATGCCGGCACTATATATCAATGCAAAATGAAGAACATTTAAAGTTCAAGCTTCAAATTTTCATCATGACTCTGTTGTTATTGCCCCTGATATTTTATTTTGCACAAATGCATATAGTATATCAAGAATGGTGAATTCACTAGGCACTATAAAGCAGTTATTATATTATGAGGTGTGAGTGATCCCTATGCTCTGAAATATTTACAATAATAACAATCAAAATTATTTGTTGGCACATCTCTTGCCTTGTAAAACATTTCTTTAGAATGGCATGGTGATAATTTAAAAAAGGCATGTTATAATTAAAAATGCATTTATCTTCCTGCTATAATGTGGCAAAGAGATACAATCAACTAAAGGCATTGCATAGCTTCTTTGTGAGTAGTATGTATATTAGCATAATGTTTATAACAATATAATAAATTGAAATGTGATACAGAAAGATGTTATTAGAGGTTTTATTCAACTTGTTCTGTTTATTTGGTTGAAATCAATTGAAATTAATATCTTGTTGACTGATTTGAAATATTGTACACACCTTTTTTCTATTAACAATCCAATATTTGTGTTTAAAATCTTCTTGAACTAATTTATTATTAGTGTCACACACATTATCCTGTTTTTTCTATTATCCCTTTAGCTTACTGACTTTAGCAATATTTACATATCTATGTTCTTCAGTCCTAGAAACCAGTATAAACATTATATTTAGAGTTTTCTTAAAACATTTACAAAACTATGCACTTATAAGTACTTGTAAAATTTCATTAACAGTAACAGTTTGACATTTTAGGCATTATTTATTACTTTTAAACCTTTAAAAAAATATTGCCTACACACAAGATGTAAATTGTTATGTAAAATTTCAAGTTCTACAAACTATAAAAACAAGCCATAAATATGAATCAGACAAGTATCCAGTTATGATAATCTGTAAAGCATTTAATAAGGTTTGTGATGAATTAAAATAATTTATAGCATAATAGCCTTGCCTAAGGGTTTAGTTCTCTAGAACCACACTATATAGGTTCCCAAGCAAGCAAAGGTGCCCAAATATTTGTCCTCAAGGACTTCAAAATTTTATGATATTGGTGAACCCCCGTTTTGGCTGTTGGGTAGATATACAGGATGCTGAGAAATATAAAATGTTATAAGCTTATTAACATAGGTAGGACATTTTGTTGGTCTTAAATGTTAATGGTTCACACACAAGTGCACCTA
>LD688974.1:1580421-1630243 GCA_003118335.3 Papilio memnon | reverse complement strand
GAATGTATCAGGATCATATCAAGCAATTTACTAAGATTACTTGTCTAATATAGTTTAATACAGGCTGGGGTTCTACGGAGAGCTGTGGTGGTTGGAGTAATCCATGTCCTATTCTCACGCAAAATACGCGCTAGCGGGGAGTTGCGGAAACCGTAACCCCTACTACTACTATATAGGTGTTTTTAACTATTTTTAATAAAAAAAATATAAAATGGAGAAATAAAGTGTAGTGTTTATGTGGGGTGAATATACTCATCTTATTAGCTGTTACCTGGAATAAAGCAATTACGTAGATAGTATGTGGGAGCTTATTGCGTTGGCGTTATACAAACTGAGGTTCGTACAAAGCGGTTTATCGAAAAACACGATTAGGTATATGAACTTATATGCGAAGGTAATTTGGATGAGTGGAATTTCGAAATGTCGCTTGACCTCATCTAGCTAAACAAGACATTAAATAAATGTTCATACATGAATAAAATAGTAAACTATCTGGATTGGTATCGAAAAAACGTTCAGGTTATTTGCCTATACTTTAGGTTGGTAACAGTGTACAAAATTTGATTGTAAACAATGTTGTTACTCTATTTTATCCTCATCTTCGCCAGCACAGTCGCAGTATGTTAACCCTGCGTTCGCATTGCGGAAATATTTACAAAAACATATCGTTCAGTATTGTCAGAGATGCACATACAGAAACAGCTCTTCACGGTATTCCTAAAGAAAAAATGCTTTTATCTTCCAACGAGACAAACATAGCTTCTTTTTGCCAATAACTGAAAAAATGAGAATGAAAATTTTATTTATTTCAAAAGTATTATAACTTACATTGTCCTTGCTTACATTATCTCTTACTCCTCAAATCACTTTCCGAAAATACCAAAATCCTCACATCACACTAGGCCTGACCTGTATCGTGAGTGTTTTATACTGTGCGAGTACAAGGGAGTTACAATTTAACGTCCAGACTATCCTCGAGTTCGTCGTAGGACAACTAACTTAAGTAACAGAGTTGCGTAAACGAGGGAATATTAGAAAGCAATTAGCCCAGACTGACCTTTTTAGTACAAACATTTAAAAGCTGCGTCCTATTGTTTAACGTTAAATCTTTAATCGTGTAAAGCGTTAAAACGACAAGGATTTGAAGTGGAACACTGCTAGATTCCCCTATAGTACAATCTGCAACGTAAATATATAGGAATCTAGTTCACATGACCGGAAAATGTCTATATATAGTTTTGGCGATTTTCTATGTACTTTCTCTCATTTTTTCCATATTGTCGAGATTTCTTTACATTTGTGAACTAAAAATGTAATCCTTATTCGAATTTCCTAATTTTTTTTTTTATAATAACTTCTGCTTATGTGCGAGTGTCTGTAGTTTAATTTGTAAACATGTACTCTTTATGGTTTTTCATTATTTTTATTTTCTTTTTTGTATGTTTGTTTATACTTATATGATTTAAATATTTTGTATAGGGTATTATGGGACTGACATGTTCTAAGGAACCAAAGTCCCTATAAAAATAAAGAAAAAAAAACGGTATTTATACAAACTGCTTTTAAATATTTATAGTACAAAACTTGTATCTTTGATTGTATTACATATTTGGTGAAAAAAGCAGATTTAACACGTGTATTATACGTGAACAAACTGAGTTGCCGAGCGAGTTCAGTTCACTCATTCGTAAAACAGTAGTACCATGGAACGTGTTATTTGCTGAATTGTGGGTTTTTAAACTAGATAGCATATGAAGCAAACATCGTAATGCCCAATCGAAGTTGAAGTAATGGTGCCTTCGTGTCGACAACTACTCTTAGTTGTCTCTGGTTTCTTCTACATTTAACCGGCTAAATTTAAACTCTAGAATCTAGAAATTTCGATGCAGATTGCTTAATTTAAATTTATAAAATACAAAATGTTCACATGACTCAGCAAATTTAATTTAAATCTCGCGGTTATACAATAAATACGGTGCGTTCCTATAGGAAGATGACATTGACATGAATGCACATAAATATTGCATGTTTTGTCAGTTTTCATTTTTAAAGTGAAGTAAATTTAATTTATCAACTTTAAAAAATAGACGTTGACCCATTCTTACATAAAGAAATCGAAAATTATTAAGTTGACCAGATGTTTATTTTTTCTGAATTAAATGTTATTCAACATTAGTTGTTTTATTTCAATTATCCCTATTTTTAAAACAGATGAGTGATATTAATGTAGATGTCGTATCATCTACGAAGTTACTAAGTGTAAACTTTAATTCCAGTTTTAGGACCAGTAAGCGGCACCGTTAAAGGCGAACTGCATTTCATTCAGACGAAAAGCGGTCATCTACAATTAATATACGAACCTTATATATTCGTAACAGATTGTGTACGCAGTGGCCGTACGTTCTGGAGGTGCATGGATTACGGTAGACGATGTAGAGCTAGAATTACGTCTAAGAATAACGTACTCAAGATAACGAATCCGGTACATAATCATATGGAAAATCATTTAGAGAAAATATCTCGCAAATACGAACAAGGCGAAGTAGTCACATGTTCGACTGTTTGAATGGATTATTAATGTTTTTCACCGAAGTGATATTTAAAAATCAATGTGTTCTTGTACTGACTTGAAAATTCTTGAGTCGATTGTAAAGTGAATTTAAAATTTGAAAAGTTGTAAAATAGGAGTAGTTAAAGTAGAAATAAATTGAATTACATGAAATAAAATGGTAAATTATAAACTTTATTGATTTACAATGGTACCCTTTATATTTTTTTATTTTATTTTGTAAAAACGTGGTTTTTAACGCCGTCAATGAAGTTTCGATTTGAATGATAAAAGGCACGAATCTTTCGAGAAATTGTATTTTAACATCGAAAAGAATTGTATGATATTTGATGGTGTTCTTTCAGCCCAAAAATGCCACAAATGTCATTTTAATTTTGTCAGTGTGTACGAACACTTGTGTGATGTCCACACATTGCAGTAGGTATTCATGAAATGATTTGGTATTAAGTGTTGTAAAAATTATCTAGTGTAATTATTGATAATTGTGTCGTAGGTTAAAAAAAAAGAAAAAGTAATGTGATTTTTAAGCATAATAAAGCGGTTTTTCTAAAACGTTTTTCATTTTTATATCTTAAAATTCCAATACAGAGATATACAAGGTTAATTTTTAATTACCAGAAAAAAGGTTAATATTGAATAAATATACGAATAAATATACGTATTATTTTTTACTTAACAATGTTAGTTATTTAAAAAAAAATTAAAAACCCCACAAAAACATGAACACAATACTTTTCAATGAAAATGTCTAGACCGTAGTGGGCAGTAATTAGTGATTTATTCATTTCAGTCGACTTAAAATTAGGTTTTATTTTGTTTAACTTTTTTATTATTTTTTGTAAGAATAGACAATAGGTAACGCTATACTTTTTCTTGTAATTAAAAGCAACCTTGTTTTATAGGAAGTATTATTCACTATTCTAAATACAATATCTAGTACAATGATCTCCCGCTATTTATCGCTGAGCAGGGGAAGCTGGGGAAGCTGAAGGGAATGTGCAGTATTCTATGACACGTCGAGGCGGGCCCTGTCTTATAGTGGATGGAAATGGCTACACTGTCCGCAAGAGGAGAGGCGAGCGAGTATATTGGTGCTGCAGGAGCCGGACACGGGGCTGCCGAGGCAATGCCATGACCACCGCTGGACGGTTAATCTCTAGGACAAACATACATAACCACCCGCCGCATGATCCAGTGCTGAACGACCATGCACGTATCGAAAGTCTTATTGAAACTATCGCATCTGATGTTAAAACAGAACTTACGTAAGCCCCTTCATTTTTAACTGAACTGTTGAACTGTACAGATAAAACTGACGCGTGGAGACAAAATATATTTTTTTTCCTATACACCTCAGTTCCGTTTAAACTGAAGGTATGTAGCGGGCTTTACTTATACTGTCCTTAATTCTTCTCTTGTTTGTTTGGTTTAGACATGACGATTGTTATCATTATATTAGTTCTTATCATTTAAAGAATATAAATTTGTTTTATGTTCTAGTTACAAAATTTAAAGAGACTGAATTTGAAGGATTGTGATATAATCGTATAGGCATTCAAATATTGTTAATAAAAATGTTATGGTCTAATTTGATGCTCTTTTACTATCCTATCTCTTGCATGTACGCTTTATATGTGTATGCTTACTAACAATATTAATTCTTGTTGGGTGTAAATCGCATGTGTTGACGGCTAGTGACGGGGTGGTGTTTTACAGTTGAGTTCGTGATATCGAATAGAGGACGTCGTCACATGCGCCTCGGTGGATTCTCCTTTTACGCTGAGAAAGTTTTCCCGGAAAAACACAAAGTGCGTTGGCGTTGCACAAGACGCACTTGCCGTGCGTATGCTCATACACTTCAGGATAGAATATTCGCCCTCAGTAATGTCCACTCGCATGAGCCGCCTGCAGCCTCACATCGTACTGTCCAAACAATACCACCGTCTAAAGTATTGCTGGATGAATAACAGGGAAACACTGGTCGCGATTAACCGAGCATGTCCAAACTAACTTTCATATTGCTTATTAACATGGGTTAATGTGATTTACAATTACCAATAACTGTTTTATGTATTGTGTTGTCGCAAAATCAACATTTGACGATTACTGTTCGTTACTTTGTATAGGTTTTTGTAAAATCATTTTTTAAATTAAATTAAGATATGAACCTAACCTAACCTTATAAAAGGCAATTATAACCTATCAAATTCATTTAATACGTCTTAATATGATTCAATGGAAGCCGACTGTTAAGTTAAAAATGTTTTGACAGATGCGGCTTGTTGTTTGATTTCAAGATCAATTTAATCGCGAAAATATCAGAAAAAATCAGGAAATTTTCAACCAATGTTAGTTAAATTGTTTATTATTCAAGTGTTTTATTATTTTAGCAAATTTTAACTCATAAATATGCGAGCGGGTGATTAGAGGGGTTTAAATTGTAGTCTATAATAATAATTGTACATTTTGGCAATAATTATTGAATTAACGTTATTATTGTTAACATACTAATGTTAACCGACTCACCGTAGTTATAGTTAGAATAATTGTATATCATGATACTGATTCTAGTCATTTCAATTGTTGTTAAATATAAATGTGTAATGAATCTCTAACCACAGGAATCTATTGTTTCATTTTAGAAAGAAGCACAAGAGTTTTTTTTTATTTTGCACGATTTTTTCAACTTATTTAATATATCTGCTATATTATTTATAATAGCTAATTCATGCCACTAATTAGAGTTGTGCATATCAACAATAGTCTAATTGATTAACAGTCTGCGAAACTATGTCGTAGCTTCAAATCCGCCATTCGTTTACTGTCGTGAATTATTTTGCTAATACAGGGTTTCTTCCAGCTTTATTAGTTTTTTTATATGAAATTTGCTGACGATTATAAAAGCAATTTACGGTACATGCATGCTTTCATGCTACATACGTTAAGTTTTGCATCACAGTTTTAACTTTGCCGAAATAACCAAGTGTACAATTTTGTCATACGCTAGCTACCTGTAGGTGTATGTAAGGTTAAAAATGAGTAAAACCTAACGTGTGTAGCTTGTATTATATTGAGGGTTGTTACGAGAATTATAACTGTAGTATTGGTTACAGCGGAGGATGTGAGATTGTGTGTGGGTCCTGGCGGCAGGCCTAGGCTATGGGTGAGGGGTCGGAGCTTTTACGCCGCGCACACTATGCGCTCTGGAATTGTAAGGTGGCGGTGTACCATGGGAGGTTGTGGCTGCAAGGCTTACACGCTGAAGGGCATTCTGCACAAACTGATAGGAGAACACAACCACGAGGGCCGCTGTGGACGCAGAGCCTCCAGGGCTCCCCCTCTTCCCTCAAATCCACCCGAGACCCTCCTCTTACCGAGAATGCCAAGTCTCGATTTCGACCATTTCGATCCCACCTCTTGGCTCGTACGTTATTGATATGTAGGTATAGCAAATTTCAGTGCAATAATTTTTACTATTTTAAGAAGTTTAAGGTAACAAAAAATTTCCATTATGTAACCAATACAAATATGATAAATTGTGTTAAGTACAAATTATGTTAGGTACTTGATAACATTAATTTAAGTAGGGTAAGGGGAAAAATGTGTTTATTTTGTTTAAAGATGATATTGCTTGAAAATTTCAATTTACTCGTCTCGTCGACTATATAGAAACTTTTACTATCTTCTCGTATATAAAATAATTTGCTCCTAGTTTACACACGTTTTGTTGCATAGAAAAGGTTGGGTGTGTTTCGTTTTTGGTATAGAAGTAATCAAGAAATCATTGTCATATGGATTTTTATATCAAAATAATACGGCCATATTTACAATTTTAATGACATAATTTTGATACTAGTCAAATGTTTTTATTATTTTTCAGATTGTTTTGTGATAGTTAAATCGGCACATCATTTTTGATCTCAATTTGTTAATTGTTAAGAGCTAGGTGCCAAATATTGACCTTGTGAGTTGCATGCAGATAAGGTTCTTGTAAGATCATGTAGTAGGTAATTGTAACGTAATTTCTCTTTTTAAGGTTAGTCTTCCCGCAAGTTTTTACAAGTGAACGTAGATTTTTAACAGATAATGTGTTTAGTAAATTTTTATGTATAGATTAATAGCACTTTATTTGCTCAGCTCTAAAGTCTTGCTCAGTGCCAAAAAAATTTTCGTGCCAAACGTTTTGCTCATTCAAAAATGTGTACAGAAATTCTTCTTCCTAATTATAATTGAATGTTGAAACGCGACTCGTGTTTGTGAACGTGCTGAATAAATAGATTCAATCTCACTGTGTTTTATTTCATTTCCTTTTTACTAACATCTTACTGGTTTTGACTAGATTATGCTTTTAGTAAATGTTATGTAATTGTGTTGAGTGTGTTCACTTTGCAAAATCAATATCAGACATTTTTGCGTTTCATTGATTTTACAAGGTGAGCGTTACAAGTTTTAATAGGAACGGTGTTCTAATTAAAGTTATTTCTTCCACCAGCGCGTTTCATTCGTGCCGGCAAAGGGCGTCTGTTGCTGCACCGCGGATACACCTTTCGTCTGAAGAATAACCTGGCGCACGGACGCAAGCAGTGGTACTGCTCGTCCCGTCTCACTTCGCGCTGTCTCGCGGACGTCAACACCGAAGGACCGGAGGGCTTTGAGCGCATAGTTCGCTCGCGCTACGCACACAATCATGCTCCGCCCAACGTGCGCCGCTTCGCCGACGGGCGCTACGTGGTGCGCACGCCACACCAAAGCGGGCATCGTGCGCCCGCGCCGCTCGACCCGCACCACCAGCTGCTGCAGCTGCAACACGCGCTGGCGCTGTATGCCGCGCACGCCGCCACCGCTAATGCTAATGCCAGCGCCACCGCGGCCACCTCGGCCAACTCGGCCGGCAGCGCCGCCCCCCAGCAGTCGCCCACCGGGCAAGCGCCACACGCCGCGCACGCCACTCCCGCCAAGCCGCTGCTAGTCGACACACCCTGTAACGAGGACGACTAAACCGTCTCAGATCTTTCGATTCCAAATTGAGCGCACGATTTCTATGTGAAAAAACTTGACGACGATGGATGTATCGACCAAACGATATATTTATCGAAGCCTTTTGGCAAATTTAGCATAAATTGTATTTAGATTAATTTTTATTAGCTTATTTTAATGGGGATAGGAAGGCGTTAAGATCGAAGCGAAGGTATTGTTGGAGTTATTTAATATCGGTACGTGTATGTAATATCTAAGTCGGGAAAAGACGTCGCGGCGTCAGGAACGGTAGGACCGGCAGAGGTTTGACAGGCGTGAGGAGAAAACGACGTCGCGACGGTTAGGTTAAGCGGTCTTTTCGAGCTGTATGAAGCTATGCGTATATAGGTGTGGGTTATTTATGGAAACGAATAGAGCAGGTAAGAATGTTTTATGTGTAAGAACTTTCTGAATGTTTATGTGAGGCGGTCTTTACACGTTTATTACTTAAATAAAATCTGGAACTCGAAGACCTTTCTATCTAGTCAGTCGAGTTATATTTGTGTTCAAAGGGAACGCATTACATTAACTTAAAAGATAAAAGTTAAAAGGAATAGAAGTTGGGGCAACGTGGCTTCAGTAATCGTGTAAGGACCGCCGATCGTGTAAGGTGTGTTGATATAAAGTAAAGATGGTTATTATCCGGAATATGAATCAATTCAAAGCATGATTTATCGGCTCAATCCACCCGGGCATATGGGAGTAAGGTATCGGCTCGCGGGAGAGGATGAGGACTCGAGGACGGCCGCAGGAAAGTCAGGCGATCGACGACTGAGTGCGTACGGTAAAGGTTCAGCGGTCTGTCGGCCGCTGACAACGCGTCGGTGACTGATTTCACGGATTAGATTTGATCGTAAGCAATTTGAAATTGATCCCCGGACTGCACTTAGAAATATTTTATTTATTTTGAGAGTTTTAACTTTACATATTCAAATATTGCTACTTAGAGAGTTAGACGTCCGCCTTTTTAATGTATAAGTAACATCACTAGTCGGATGGACTGGTCGACGGTAACCAGTACTCGATCTTTGAGTGCAAAGTCACGGGCTACAGGCGATGTTTTGCTCTAAGGATTGGTTTAAGTACTTAAGCTCAAACAAACTACCTCTTTCACTTTTTATACGGGTTTACAGATTAGTTGAATTATACAATTATATATACACGAATGAATACTCAGAAGCTTTACTGTAGTAAGGTGTTGTAGCGTAAGTTAGGCTAAGGCTAGGCTAAGGTCGCGCGCCGGGGCGGCTCGCCGCGCAGGGTCCGGCGCGCGTCATCTACCTCTACCTCTACTATTGAAACTCGACTACCTCTTATAGTTATTACTCGTACTCGATAGTTTGCTGTTGATGGCTTTAGCATAAATAGGCACTATACGAGACTGTTGTCTGAATATATTTTATTAATTGTTTTCTAAGAATGATTTGTTGCTCGTCTTATTTAATTTTTCAATGACATCGTGGACCTGCTTATTTTGTATATTCTAAGACTTAATTTAAGTACAAATTTTAACTAATTGTAATTGTTGTTTAGATGCCCTAGATACGAATGGGTCCTTATGTGTGTTTGTAAGATGAAAGTGGTGGTGTAGAAATAATTTGCTATGGATTTGTTATAGATCGTGTCAAATCTTTCATATTTTAAATGTAGATTAAATACTTAGTTGTAATTCTTGGAAAATGCATCGTTTGTCGGATCGTTGTTTCGGATTAGACTCGTTCGTGGTTCGGTGTTATCTAAATGGATGTAATAAAGTTGGAATAGATGTGTTTAGAAAAATCAGAACAGTATAATCTGAAATTACTTTTTTAGATGTAGTAAGATGTTTTGAATTTTAAAATTTGGACGTTTTGTGAAACATTTACATGTAGTGTAAAATAATTTGACACGTTCTATTGCGTTTCGAGTTTCGACCACCCCACTAAGGCGTAATTCGCTGGCCGCGGCGATAAATCTGAATTATTATAATAAGATGGATACGACATAATAACATAATGTTAATTAAAATTAAGGGCGATGACAATATACGTCAATTATATAAGATACGATTTTACCGTACGAATTTGATCAACAATATTATTAAATAAATCAGCTTTTACCGTATTTTATACTGTTGTACTGTTTTTCGATTATCTTTTCGACTGTAGGTATCGGGTGGCACTTCCAAAGACTATGTGAGATCGACTGTGTATGTACTTGTTTGTATTGTATTACGAATCTCATAGTGCGTTATAGTTGATTAGAGTGATAGATTTCGCCGCGGCACGTCTAGACCAGTACTATTCTAGTTGTTCCTCTATATTACTTAATCTACCTCATTTACTGTTAATTACTTGATTATCTACAAGTCTTTAACTTAGCGTAATTTTGTATCTACCATTATATTGATAAGATTTTATGGGTTTATGTATGGGGTATGTTTTGTGAAATATTACATTGTACTTATAAATAACCGTGAGTTTTATTTTTTATCTATTTTTTTTTTATATTTGGGTAAGGTGGTGGTTGGTTATGGGTCAGTTTGTGTAAATATTAAATATCTGACGAACGTTCTTGCCGTAGGGATCAAGTATTTGAAATCTCGTCGCGGGAAGGTGATTATGGTGGTGAATACATTTCCGTTCTGCGAGGAGTCCAAGTTGAGAGACAAAGTTATATGGCGTTGCACGTCTAAGAAGACTAACTGCAAGGCTCGGATCCACATGCTGGGCGCTAACGTTGTAGCCGTCAAGGGGATGCATAATCATCCCCCTAGGGCACCTATAACATAATAACTCCCATTTGGAAGCATAGCATTAGGCCAACGACTTTTATAAAAGAAAGAAATTGTATCAGACTTGATTTAGTATAACATACGTAATTTGAAGATGTATTTAAAATTCGAATCAATTTTATAATCGAAAATGTTTGGTTTACTGTAAGTAAAATGAAAGAAAAAAAAATCAAAATTTATGTCTTCGATAAATTTACAACTATTTTAATTGTTGTTACATTTGATTCTGTATAAATCAGTATTTTTGTTAATACAAATTCTAGTTTATCATGAACTATTTAAGCTATATAACGATAATGTTCGTATATATTGCATTTGTTTCACTTGTTATAGACTGATCATTTAATGATAGGCATTACGATTTTCTAGAAATCATGTATTGTATATGAGTATCCAAGTTTTGGTTAAGTCTCAATTAAAACAAATTTGCTCTATGATGTAATTTAGATGAATTAGAAGTTAATTGTTAAGTTAGAAAAGGATTACCACCTAATTAAGTTAATATTTTTAAATCATTCCACAATATTCCGACGTGTTTAGGTTCTCCGGTGCTTTTGGTAAATTGTTCTAGAGTTTATCATTATATTACACGAGGGTAGCGGTGAGACAGCAGTAGAAGTGCTGCAGTTTGAACGTAGAACTGACAACTATAACTGTTTTGTGTCGGTACGTTGATACAGTGTCTAATGATCTTATTGTTCTACCCTCGTGTGAAAGGTATTAACGACACGATGTCGATGTTAAATTTGAAATGTTGTTCAATATATTTATTAACGATATATTTTGTGATGTGAATATTTTGCTAAATGGTAATTGTGATACCGGACTTTTGTCGCTGGGTATGTTTAGTATTAAATTAACGAGATATTAATGTACTTATGATATTGTGTCAATTTGATATTAGGGTATTTATTACATATTGTCATTTGGCGGAAGACGTACGGGAAGGAGATATCCTCAGTACGTCCTTCCTCTGTTAGCGTAAGCATCTGTTACATTTTAACTAACAGATGTCTGTAGGAAGCATTAATTTCGCTATTTTGGCGAAATGCTCGTTTACAACCATTTATTATGTATATCTTAAAATTAAGCCAACCGAGTGCCTTACGTTAACTCTGGGACCATAAAATTAGATTTAATCGATGTACTGAACATTCCTTTTTTTGGTTATACAATTTACACATGTAATGTAATACGTTTTTTTCATATTTTGAAATAATTAAGGCTTCGTTGATTTATTAAGAGTATTACTCACTATGAAATAAATATTAAAATTATGTTTTCTATTGGAGGCTTTTATTATGTTTATGAATTAAATAAATTTGAAGGTATATTGTAACTTTGGAATTTTGTTAAACTTTGAATATTTCTAGGAATAAGAGCAGCGTATATATCAACAAGAGGAGGAATACGTTATCTGGTCATAAATGGTTATTCATTCTTTCAATCTGCTCAACCAAGCTATTGGAGATGTTTTCGTCGTAAGAATTTGAACTGTAAAGCCACTGCTAGGACTAATAAAATGGGCGAAGTTACCTCCCTTAATAGTAACCATAATCATAAGAAACCATTTTCATGTCAAATGACCAATGTTATGATGAGACAATTGCATTAAATTTAGTTTTGTAAATTAATAAATATTTACATTTTAATTTTTTGTTTTGTTTTTCATGTTTCTAACCATGAATTTTCCCTGCTGAAATAATACAAAGAAAATGTTATTTATCATATTGGCTATGAAATAACAAAGAAAATGATAAGTTTTTCTCCATTTTGGTAGATAACCTATGGTATATTGCAGAGTTTAAATTCAAATCGTATCTATTCGTTTAATAACTTTACAATCTACGTGTTTGTACGTGTCTGAATAGTGTTTGTTGTATCTGCAATGGTGTGGTGACTATAATTAAAATGTGCACGTATTTTCCAGAAGCCTTCTTCTTACCGTCGAGAGCGGGTAAATCAATATTGATATTCCGAAGCAATAAGTTTTGGATGAACAATCAATATCGGGACAAATTGAACTGGGCTTGTCGGGATAAGGATACGACTGGGTGTCTCTGCAGGGTTCAAACTACGATGGACGGTCACTTCATACGGGTAAAGGGCGAACATAATCACAACGCCAATTTCACGCCTCAAAATTTCGACTCATCTACAGAGAGGATAATAAACGATTGGAAGAATAACCTATTTATGAACAAATTAGGAACTATATAAAGCGTGTTCAAGACTAAATTAATAATGTTTGTGACTGCAGCACTTTGCGTGGGCTGTATTACCTTTTTCCACTTAGAGGATGTTTTGTATCGAAGTTTAAGCCACGTTGGGGGAAAAATCAAGCAGTTTCTAAATAGCGATCTCGTGTTAAGTTCAAATTGTATTTAACTTCATTTTTTTCCTAATAACATTCCGTTATTTTTTGTTTCAAGTCCTGACTAATGCCGAGTTCAAATTATTTACTGATTAACTCGAAACGGAAACAGAAGAGCAATTCACTAATGAAATTGTGTAGTTTTCCTTGTTGATTTTTGTTTGCTAGTTTGTAACTACATTCCAAAAATTCCATATTGTAAAATTAACTTATATTAATGATGAAAATATAATTAAAATATTTTTGTAAATAAAGACATAGATGGTAATTTTATTATTATAAGTGTGAATGTGTCCAGTAAAGTCAAATCATGTTTGAAATAAAATATTTTTTTTTATAATTCAATGTGTTTTTTTTAGTTAGATTTAGCTAGCTGTTTCAATGAAACTATTAACGACTTTCAATGAATTTATTAATGAATTGTAATCCGCTGAAGTTAATTTGAACGATTTATTGAAAATTACTGACCAAAGTATTTATGTTGTTAGATAGTTATTAGTACTAACAAAACGTAACAATGTAAGCTTAAATAACATCTACCAGTTTCTACCGTAAGCTTCGTTCCCAAAATGTAGTGAAATCAGAAAATTTTTAGATTATGTAATAAATTAGCTAGGGACATTTCCAGTGTACTGGGGTGTATCGAAGTTTGGCAATCCCATACTAGTGATGAACGGCCACAGGTTCCGCCGCTCGGGGCCGCAGCGTGGGGATCGCGATACGTGGCTTTGCATCAAATCGGATACAGGCTGCAAATGTTATGCTGTCACCCAGCGCGGTAATCTAATCGCTGTCGGTCACGACCACGTCCATTATGTCAAAAGAAGATACCAAAAACGTGGTAAAACCAAAGTTACACGACAGCAGAAAAACATTGAAGAATAGATCGTTTTTTCCATCTTCATTAAGTATTTTTTGTTGTGTATACAGTGTAAACTCTTTATAGCGCTGGAGAAATTGCTTTATTTTGGTTTGTTTAACTTGTTTTATATACAGTAAGACACTATATAACGACGCGGTCACTCTATTTAACGACTATATTAAATAAGTTTTATTTTTGTCACGAATTGTCATCAGACTTTTGTCAATTTATTACACGTTATGATAACCGCTGTTGTTTACAGATTCACGAACTGTGAACCTGACGAGTAAAAGAAAATCTTTGTGTATAGATGAAAAAGTTTCTTTAATACGCTCAATAGAGGCGGGAGTTAAGTTAAGTGAAGTAGGAAAACGTTTTGGGTTTAGTCGCTCCACCGTGGCTACAATATGGAAAAATAAAGACAAAATCCTACAAGCAATGAAGGATGGAAAATCTTCCAAAAAATTAAGGAAACCACAATACGAAGTTCTGGATCGAGCGATGCTGAAATGGTTGTATATACAACGCCAGAATAATATATCTATCTCTGGACCGATCATAAAAGCCGAAGCGGAAAAAGTTGCTAAAGAACAAGGATTAACTGCTTTCAAAGCATCAAAAGGATGGCTAGGAAAATTCAAGCAACGCCATCATATCAACTATGATAAAATGAATGAAGAAGGCCAAATGTGACTTACAACGGAATTTATCAAATAATATATTTACTTTATATCCATTTAACCACCACTCTCTATAACGCCGAAAATATTCACTCCGATAAATGTCGTTATATAGAGCTTACACTGTAGGTTGATTATTTAACAACTGTTAATTAGTTCAAGAGAGAAAAATTGTTTTAATTATGCTGGTATTGCGAAATAAAATACTTTTTGTTATTGATCGTGAATATTTCTTTAACAATAACAGAAACGAACTACGATACAAACATATCGAGCTACACATGTGATTACAAAGCATTTATAGAAGCTGTTATTCATCCCACCATGCAGAGCACGAGCACTTAGTATAGCATTAAATTGGTATTATATTCGGAATGAGATACTAATGTAACAGTTTTTAGTTGCAGGCACAGTGGTGGCTCCAGAGACACCACCGACGTTGGGACTGCCGTTCCCATTCCCCTGCTTTCCCGGTCAATTTCGTTATTGCTTGAGTAAGCGAGGAAAACCGGCGATCGAAGTGGGCGCACATCGTTTCTGCTTCAACGGTCGTGCTGCGTCAGGCAAGGTTTGGTGGCGTTGCTCCAGGAATCCCCGATGCAGGGCTGCTGTCCACACCTTCGGGCTACGGGTAGTGCAGATGAACAGCGCTCATACATGCGGCGTTCGAGCCACCCCTCTCAGACCAATGTTCTAGGTCACAAATCTATAATATTTACAAGATATATGAATATTTTCATATGTCGAATTTATGACCACCGGTAATGTACATGATGATAATGGCACGGAAAGTAATCTCATTGCGTATGCTTTTAAGGTATGATAAGTTACGTTGGGAGTTGGATTGTGAGCAGAAAATAATGGAATCAATGATTAAGGAATGTCTAAATTTTGCTTTTGTGCCTTTCCACCGGTGGTCAATGTACGCTTTTGATGTCTTTAAGGATTAGCAAACCGTTGTTTGCATAATTTTACACTAACAATAGTCCAAAGAGAGACACAATATTTAGTGATTTACTATTTACTGAACCATATAGTTACTCGCAATATGTAAGGTATACGATTTTTTTTTAATAATTATTTATTTATTAGATTGACCGTTTTCAGTCTTCTATTTTTGGGTATCAGATCTATTTAATGTGCAACTAAATATTTTTGAAGTGATATACTCAATGCCTCCTTTTAATGGCAAATTACTAAGTAGTTTTACCGAAAGTAGTTTTGGAAAGTTTTGATGTAACGTGGGGTTTTTTTCATCTGTGGGATCTCAGACTCTATTCGATCTTCCTCTCGCGACGGTTGTAGTTTGTTGTACAAAGTGATAGTTGTCTTATGATACCCTAAGTATTTTTATACATTACTTTTACATATTTTTTTACAATTTTATTCGTGGGTTGTATATAAATTGGTTGTTAAAGTGGAGCTAGAACTTCGCTAGGTTCGATTCGGTTGAGTTTAGGTTGGATTTGATGAAGTTGGATTTCGTTGTGAAGTTGAAGTTGGATTCCATTCTAGTAATGAAATGTATACGAAATTAGTAGATTAATGTGACGTTGTTAAAGTATCTTTATGCATTTATTGAATGATCGACTTAATTATAATACTCAATGTATACGTTGTAGATTGTAAGATTTTTTTTTATATTTTATTTTAGTGAGATGTTTATTTTTTTATACAATTTTTGATTTGTGTAAGTACTGAAGATCTGATATTGAGATCTTCGATTTTACTTACGTGAATGTTTTATTATATATGTGGATTATGTTTGCCCAGTAAAATGGGATTACCATGGTACGTTCATACCAGTATCTACCATATGAAATGTATACGATTAGTATTAAGTTAACCTCTCAAGTATTATTCTTGAAGTATTATTTTTGTGTATGTGATAAGATATTATATTATTTTAGCATGAAAGTATATTATGAATAAAGGTAGCTTTAAGCGAAGGGCATGAGGAATGCATACGCTGTGTAGTGACGGTAGCTGGGGATACATATCCCATGTATAGGTACAAAGAAACGATTATATTGATCTGGATTAATATTGATTTTTTCATTTGCTTTCATACTCTTTATCCAAAATACTAAAAAAAAAATCTTTAGCTATGATATGATCCAAATTTGGAGACATTTTCGACTACAAGAATTTTGTCTTTAATTACACAAATCCTAATCATCAGTGCTGCATGTGCAAATTACTTCAGACAGAATAGTTTTGTATTCAGATATCTAACGTGCATCTAGCTTTTGCAAGCTGATGCCAAAATGATATGTTGTCCCACAATCTTGTCAGACAATGGAAATTGAAGAAATTTTGGGTTAAACTAGTCTTACAAATGCTTCTAAATGAATACGATAGGCGATTATCGAGTCTATAAAAGAAATGAAGTCATGGGTGATTAACACAATTGTTATCTTACAATGTATATTATACAAAAGGCTGTCGGGCGATGGCAACATATTCTTTACAAAACAACTTCAGCCTCTTACCACTGAAAAGAGGTTTATCTATGCCAAAGTTACTTTATTTGAAAATTGTTCATAAACGCTGTATAATATTGGAATATTTTTAAATTTAAATCCTCCAGAACACCGTAATATCGACCATCTAGAACTTCTCGAAATCTAGGATCAAAGCCAACTTGATTTATAACAAACTGCTGTACAATTTTGCTAGAAATATCATTTAATTATGTATCGATCGAGACAAATATACTAATCAGGTATTATTATTTTCTTTAATCCTAGTATAGTGTTTTAGTGTACAAAAAGAGATTAATTTAAATTGTAAACATGAGTATTAGTTTTGTACGCACATTCTAAAGGGATACAATTGTTTGTTCTTTCCAGGTTGGTTTTACATTCGTTCCGCAAGAGGTGGGTTGCACTTGGTTGCGGGCGGTCACATTTTCTACGAGGACGGCGGCTCCCATCCACGCAGGGTGACATGGCGGTGCGCCAGGTCCTACCAGAAGGCTGAACGTTGCCAAGTTGCGTTATGCCTTAGAGACGGACGTCTGGTGTACTTTAGAGGGGCGCACAATCATCCGAGGACATATAACCCTGCTAAGCATGAGTCTCGTCGCTTCGAAGTGGATCCCAGGGGCAAGTATAAGATAATGGTGACGGCACCGAGGATGTTCGCGATGGCGGCACCCCCTCCGCCACCTCCCCATGCTGCTCTTCTTCTGTAGGCCTGGCGCGACCTCCTTGTGCAAGGCCTCCTTGACGGACCACACTAACCACAAGGAGTGTCGCGTTCATCTCACCGTGTTTAAACCCGTGCCACAATTAAATGCGATTTGTGGAAAGACTTTAAATGTAACTTTGACGTTGCTATTAGAAACGTATTTATTAGTTACGTGTATTTCATTTATTCACGTATTTATGCATTAATTATATACTCAATAACTCGTAGTATGCCAAAGAATGTAAAATGTAATACTTTTGTTACGTTTACCATATAAATAACCGCGTTAACTATATTGGATATTTTTTTTGTTGAGTTTTCTTTATTTTTTCACTTTATGATGTTTTAACGGCATTTTAGTACATACTAGGTTAAGGTTCGTCCTGTTAGAAATTATTTAGATCAGCTCGTAAGGCCAAAATATTGGTAACCTCTTACTTGACACCGTTTAGGAGTATATAAAATATAAAAGTCGCCTTATACCAAATGCCTTCAGCGGCTATGAATTATGTTAGTAAAAAACTATGGCTATGGTTAAAAAACACTAATTCTGACGTGCAATATTCTCTTACAAATGTTTAGATGTTATTTATACAAAATGTATAGCTTTAAATGATAGTGTAGCCGTCTTGTTGATGCTTTTTTATGAAATTCTAAATTGACCGCGCAATAGTTTGCGGCAAGACTGATAGGTGATGTAATACTACGATATAGTAACTCATATTTAGATATAGTTGTAGTTTTACCCCATTTACATTGAAAATGCTGGTAGGACTTGTGGACAGAATCAATATTGATCTCTAATTGATTTTGCTTATCGGTGGTATTATACTATTAAGATCAATTTTACTCGATCTATAGATTTCAAAGATCGAATATTGATTCCGGCCGTTTATCAATAAATTATGAGTCTGCCTGTTGTTCTATTTTATTGTGAATGGGGGCTTAAAGTATATAAGCTTATGAAGTAAATAAAGCGTTAGTTTTGTTATAGACTTACACTTGTGTATCTAAATAGTTTACATATGTGATAATCATAGATAAACATATAGTGAACATTTCGCGCATTAGAGTAGTTACTTTATAATAGGACTTTTATTCAAGCTTCATATTCGTTTGAAGACGTTATGCAATTGAAGTCTTTTTTTTACTTCGTAAGTATTGTTTTTACATTGTTATTTACTAAAAATTTTTTATTGTTATATTTGCTAGTTATTTTTTTGTTTATTTATATATTTTTGTAGATGCCACGGCATCGTTTTAAGCTATGGGACTGTACCAAATATCTTTGTTTATCTCATAAAATGTTGTGTAAACTCATTTGTATTTTCATTAACATTTTCCATATTAAACTACATTCTTACACATTTTAATTAAATAATGTGTAAGGAATTAGTTGGTATTCATACAATTTTATCGTTTGAACAGCTTTTTTCTCGGAGGAGTTATCGTGTCCGTTAGCGGAGGAAAAGAATGGACCTCTGTTGAAGATGGGTGGGCACTGGTACCGTCTGGACGGCTGCTATAAAGGCAAGAGACGTTGGAAATGTGCCCGCGGCTGCGCAGCAAGGATACACACAGTTGGAAAACGTCTCGTCTTCTCAGATTTAAGACATCGCTGTAAGAATATAACCAATCATAGCGCTTGATACGAATAATTTTGGCGACATTAAAGTGATCAACATACACGAACTAAGAGGCATTCTATGGACTGTTTTAAGTACAATTGTTTCCAATCCCACCAAACTGTGATAGTTTTAATGTGCTATAAAATACTCTTTAATCGTTTTTTTGAACATGTTTTATCATACGCCTTTTAGTGATTACAATTACAATAAAATTTACTTTTTAACAGTTTCGTTTCATTTAAAAGATAAGTGTTTTAACTTTATTGTACGGACTAATCTAATTGTATTGTAATGTTGCAGTGCAAGTGGTTTATAACAACAAGGGGTATCCGAAATTGAGTCTGAATGGTTACTTCTATAGACCCCACAACGCTTATAGGAACCAACCTAAGGTACTGTGGTATTGTGCTGCAAGGAACAGATACCAATGTCCCGCAAGACTGCGGACCATCAACCGTGAGGTCGTGGCTGTGATGGGACTGCACAATCACGTTCGCTGACCTCTGCAGGGGCGTGAGTGCCAGACCATGCCACGCCCTGGACTCTCTTACATGTCCACTCTCGATCTACATGAGATGTTTCGTTTTTATGGCGAAAGGCTCGCTCAACGCAATGCAAATACTAATTTTAATATTATATGATTAATAGAAAGTTATGTTAAAATGTTTTTCAGCAGAACATAATCCGTCTTTTGTGTGTGCATCACAGGCAGGAGTGTTTAGATTCTATTTTATATTAGTTGAGAATCAAGCTAGTAACTTATTGACCCCTTTTATAGATACCTCTTTATGTCTTCTCGTTATCAAACTAGGGATGGTTGATTTTTATCATAATCGTCGCCTTCGTTTGTAAAGTTCCTATGTATTATTTATAGATTTATTTATTGTAGACTCTGAGCCATGTAATTATAAAATGCAATATTAGTTTTAATAATTAAATTATTGACATTAGTCATTAATAAATTGATATATTAAAATTGTTGTTATCATTATTTAGATGTTAATGATAGTTTTGATGACGATGGTTGAATGATATTATAAAATGCGGTTTAGACGCGGCGCCGGCGATATACGTGCCGTCGAGGACTGGCAAGTCGCTGCTGCTACACGACGGGTATACGTTCTACTTGAAGAATCTGCAAGCTCACGGCCGCAAGCAGTGGTACTGCTCTTCTAGAGACATGGCGGGCTGCAGAGCTGACGTCATCACTGCCCCTTCGAACACAGGGGAGGGAGATATCCTCTTCTTGGTGCGAGGTCGTCATATCCATGGACCTCCTAGTTACTACTTTACCCCTGACGGCAAGTATGTTAGGAGGAAAGATGCCTATCATAGATATAGATAGCGCGGTATTTTTTTTAATAATCGCCTAGTTTTTATGTTCTTTTCTCCAGTGCGATGGGAAATGAGACAACTATGTTTTTTTTTTAAATTATTTTTCCTTAATTCAATCATTTTTTTAATCAATTACACTTTATATTTAAAATAATTCTTTTAAGTTTTTTTTCCTTTTTTTATACCTCGTTCTTTTGAATATGGTTTTAAATCAAGTTTTTTATGATTTTTTTAAAATGCAATTTTTGTATATTAGTTCTTTCAATGTTATACCTACTAATAAAGTACAAAATTAGATTGAATAAGTCTCAGATTCCCTTTCGTTTACGCATTTAAATTGGAAGGCACTAACGTGCGGTTAACGTTATATCTTAGGAAAAGCATTAATTTTATTAGATTGTTAAATTTATTAGAAAAAACATTATTTGAGTTACTGACGTTTAAATTTGTTTTTAAGCAAGTTGCGAATGTTGTTTTTAAAATGTAGTTAATTTGGTTAATATTGTGTTTTACAACGGTCGAATATTGAACTGGTACTTAAAATTGGTACTTAATAATAATGTTTAGGAAGTTTTTTTAGCAAAAATATATCGAAGTTATTTATTAATAATAATTAATTTTGAATTGGTTAGTGATTACTTTATGTGCTACTTCGAAATCCTATAGACATTGCCTTAACACGATAAAAATATATTTATTGTGGTTTTATTACTATTATTATAATATATTAGGATATTATAGTCATGTATCAGTATTCGACCGTGGGTGAATTTAATTGGAAAAAAATCATTTCTATTTTGTGAATCGTTTCCTTGATTTTTATGAACCAAACTGCGATTATCCTCTGCCGAAATAACCGAACCAAAGATATGGTTATCTCTGTTTTTTCAATGGGGGTGAGCGGGATGCCAATATGGAATGTACGTTTCGATTTCGATGATGGAAGTTTCGGTAATAAAGCGTGTATGTTACGAAATTACCGCTTGCTTGTTTGTAGTTTAGCGTTTGACAGTAATACGGTATTTCCAAGACCATAGCTGATATTTTGAATGACGTAGATTCTTGATAATGGCAATATAAAATTATATAAAACTAACGGTCCAACTCCGCTTCGCACGTGTGGATATTACATTTGAAATATTTCATAACAATTTATACTGATATTGTAAAGAGGAAAGATTTGTATTTTTTTAAATCAACGCAAAAGCAACAGTTAGTAATAAATATAGTCTATTTAAGATGTTACTTTGACATAATGTAGATTTCCAATAGAAAAATATATTTTCCACTACTTATTGAGTTTATTCGTAACATACAAAAATACATATCTTTTGCTCTTTATAATGTTAGTAACGAAATATAGATAAAAAATCAAAAATTGATATATTTTTACATAGTTATATTAATAATTTTGAATGTTAAAATTAACGATTGATGTTTCTGGAAGTCGAAATGTAGGTGCGTGAACTAACAGTGTCGCACAAGGACAGAGAGATGAACTTTATTTTAAAAAAAGTATCAAACTGTGGTTTAGGTTGACGTGTTCTTAATGTTAACTGTGTCATCGATTACTATACAAAGAATGTTACTTGGTAGTTAAACATTTATAAAACTAACCGCAATGTCGACAGGTAGCATTTAAATATCAAATTGATACAAGTGAAAGCATAATCTTCTAACATACATGTTCAAATTATAATAGAAAGCAATAAACGCCGCCACACCCGGACTTTAGTTGGCATTTTACCAGCAGTTTGTGGTCCGTGTATGACCCTAAGTTATGTTTATTATAGTACTGTATTAATTAGCTATACTTCTATTAAAGATTTTATGCCTCTCATATTTGTATTTCTATTTCATTTAATAAGATGTGTTTACTTTCATACTTCCCTGTTAGTTTCGCTTTTAGGTCGTGACCTATTTATGAACGCGAAGGAAAGTTACTTGGAACTCGATTACCTGGTGTTGTTGCGTGTTTCAATTTCATATTTATTTGACATACAAATATAGAGTTTATTTCTTTACTATATTGGACTTTCAGGCATTTCAAATGTAGTTGTTTTGTGGAAAACCTAGCTTAAAATATCTGGTGTAAATTAACCTTTTAAATAAGAGATTGGCGAAAAGTCTTTCAAGTACGATGTGCAGTTTTAAGAAAGAAGTTCTAATTTCGTTGACATGCCAATGTTAATTAATGACAAGGTAATTTTCATACAAAATTTCGGTATTACTATCATTTTACTTCTCTTTTAACTCAAAATGGTAGTAAAAGTGTTAGTGGAAAATATTTTTTTTTTTATAAAATCGATCCGCACCATGTTTGCCTTTGCGGTAAAGAATGTCTCATATATTTTCTGTCATATCCATACCCTTCCCGTTAATGTAAAATATAGCCTATGTTATTCAACGATTATTTATTATTTTAAAGGCATTTTTAAAATCGGTTCAGTATTAGAGCCTATTCAATCCAAACAAACAAATAATCAAATCTTTCCTCTTTATAATAGAGATCAATACTTCATTATACATGAAATCAACTCAAACCAAACATTTCCGCAATAATAATTCCCTAATTTGAAATCGGTATAATGAAAGCTATTCATAGAGGATGTCGCATGATACATTGTAAAGAGGTCGTTTACGATTACACGGTATTCCGTTGCAATATAACTTGTATTCGTGAAGCAATGAATCGCGCAGTTTTGATGGATCAATACAGCCTACGAAGTTATGAAAGAAGAAACTTGGGGCACGGGGATATGGGCGTGCCTGTCTCCCGAGCTACAGCCTAGTTACGCCTCGTATGCCCTAATTTTGACGGAGCTCCTTTTCTTATTGCTAACGTGTGTGCGTGCGCGGGGACCGGTTTGTTTATGTGTGCGTCATCTCTATAATTCACGTTTTAGGGGAGATGTTACGCCATTTTTCATTGTTATTGTGCGTCATCAATTTATAGTTGCGGCTGTAACGGTTTTGACGCAAGGAAATATTTTAAAATATGAGACCAATTTAAGTATGCCTAATATTAATAAACTATTAAAGCAACTGTCTAAAGTCTATCTGTGTATGTATTTATTTTTTAATATTACAACGTATTTATAAATAAATCTAGTTTTTTTTTAAGTTTTAAATACAATGAGCTTTTGGACTTTAATATTCAACTTCGTTTGACTAGCTTTTTAAAATCACATTCATTTGCTTGTAAGGTTTGTGGAATGTAGGAAGTTATGAAAATAAATATGGCGGAAGCACGCGGGGTGCCGCGTGCTCCACGTGGTGACGTGAGCGCGGCAGCCGTCGCGCCGCGTGACATGCGCCCCCTCGCCGCCTGGTGATGGGGCAATCGATAGCCCAGCATCCCACGCCCACGGACCCCTACACCCCACACCCCACACCACTGTGAGCCTAAATATAACATTCAGCTTCCGCGTCAATACATCCTCATAGCTTCCAAACAAATATAAATAGGTTTCCGTTACGCGTTAGGCGGCACGGAGTTAGAAGCGACGGTTAAGAAAAACGTAAGCTTCCTTATGCATCGAAGTATTCTTCGTCTCTAATAGGAAAGAGATGATTTTTGGATGGACTGTTAATTCTCTAACTATGGGGCTTTTATGCCTCTCCTAACAATGGAGAGATATTAATTAATTTCTTGTAGTGCGTGGGATTAAAAGAACCCCGCGCGTTTCCTGACAATAGCACGTACAACTAGTACTGAGAATTTAATTTGATAGATCGCATAGAGTATTAAAAAATATAAACACATAAATTATTAAATTATCAATAATGAAAGTTGTCAGGATATTCTACGAAATCATGTATTATACTTCTTTATGTTTAACTTTACATTTTAGTACTGGAAAAGACATGCAAGCATCGACTAACAAAAAACACGAAGAAAGGCAAATGCTCAGGTTGTTACCAGAAGCATCGCAATACTATGAGCCGTCGCGAGGCAGGAAACAAAACAAAAAAAATTATTACCATATGTATAGCTTGTCAGAAATTTTATTGCCGCAATTGTTTTTATGAAAATCATGATTAACATTTTAGGATGAAATAAAAACTGATTGTTTTTATATTTGTCAATATTTTTATTTCACATAACTATGAATTGCTCTTCAACAGCGTGTGTAACTCATATAAACCTGCATATTATTTGACGAGTAATTTGTGAAAAAAATTGTCTGGTAACGGTGGACACGCCGCCAGCTGTAATAGTTCAGCTATAGCCTAATTAATTATGTTATCACGTTCCCTTTGGGTTTGAAATCTGCCGCACTCATAATCGTTTGATAGTTACACTCTTCTAATTGATAATTTAGTCGAGTACCTACTGAGTAATTTAGTAAGTAAACGTATCTGAACGGACTTGATTACTCGACTAAATTGCTAGTCTAGTGCTACCTAGGAGTTAGGGCATAGTTATCTAGTGACTACTTAACGTCTCTGAGTGCGACAACGTTAAGCTATATATGTACATACAATGGAAGAAATGTTCTGCTTTTTTTCTTTTTTTTAATTAGCACTGATTTAGTATGGGCACGAGATTAAAACAGCTGTTGGTGATTGTAGCGGCCGGTCTGGGTGGCAGGTTGACGGAGTCATGGGTGCAGCGCACGCAATGGCTGGTGTACCGATGGCGGAACACATTGGCGACACACGCACCTACATGCGGTATCGCCATCTTGTCCAGGCTGGGATGCGATTGTTTCTTACGGAGATTCCCTATAAGGAATTAGAACGTGGTGCCGTCGATCTGCGTGTTGAGTGAAAACAGTAGCATTTGAAGTGTTAAAACTTAATAAATGTCTAATGGAATGAAACACAAAAATACTTGGGAGTTAAACCAAGGCGACAGATAAAACATGATGTTCTTGATAGATTAAAAATATCAGGCGCACCAAAACATTCTTGAGCAAATAGATGCTTCTACTAATTATGCCATATTTAAAAGTTTTATTTACGGTACTGAAACGTTTATTGAAATAAATACGTGTACAAAACACCTAGAATTAGTGTTTCGCATATTAGAATCCATATCAATATTTATATTTCTTATCTCAAGTATTAGAATTTCAAGTTTTATATATACGTGCCTTGCTAATAATATAGATTCCACAGTATTTATTAATAATAAATGAATAGTATGATATATGTTACAATTATTACGGGTATAAGTACAAAGGTCCATAAATGATTAACTAGTAAGTTAAGTTTAATGCATTTTATTAGAAGTTAACATCACTATTGTTGTTTATTGCAAGATGTTTTTTTAATTACTTTTGGCTGCTGCAGTGGAGCTATGTGATATTTATTGCCAGTATTAATTTGAAAATTAAAAAAAATCTAGATTATCATGAACGTAGAAAGGGCTTTGTTCTGTCCACACTAAACACGGCTTTCCGTTAAAATAACAATATGAACACTTCTATGTTGAAACTAGTGAGGCTAAATAAATTGTTATTAAAAAAAATGTTAATTTATATATAATAAACGAAGTATAAATTGATAGTTCTAATTCATTTGTTTTTTTGCTATGGGTAAGTTTTTTTTTCTAATCATTTATTATTAGAATGTGAGGAAATAACTCTTGGTTTCCATGGCAGCACGGTACGTGATGACGGGCAGAGGTGGGAGACTATTGTATTACGATGGTAATACATTCTTCATCAACTCTAGGAAGCGACAGGACAAAGCACGTCTCCTATGGTACTGTTCGTCAAGGAAGTCGCGTAATTGCCCCGCCTCAATTCTGACCCTACATGACAGGGTCCTAGGACAAGCACCGGTACATACACACCCACCGAAAGTATCAAGCTCTTATGCTAATTTGATAGATGTAGATTTTTAAATCGATTATTTTTAAATCGATTTTGTTCTGTGTCATGTCTAGTCTATGGTACCATTTAGGGCCGCTTAGATTTTAATGTATGAAGTCATTTATGTAAGATTTTTCTTATATATTTTAAATTCACCGTGATATTTTATATGGCAATAAAACGTTTTAATTTTATTTTTATACAATCTGTAGTTAAGTTTTGTTGCCAAATTTTAAGTACATTTAATAGGTTTAAGATTAATTAAGTATCGTGAATTGTGAATATTATTGTTATAAAGTACAAAAGACATGGTTCTTGTGAAATAAGAATCTATTCCTAAGGTCTATTTAATTTATTGTGTATTTGCCAAAGTAACGATGTGCCAAAAGATTTGTTCAATCGAATAAAATGTATGGATAAATCCATGGTTTTCAGTTACCAGCTACCCTTAGATAGTTAAGCTATTATACCAAATTTTACCTGCTCGTTCTGGGAACTAAAAAAAACACATGTCTAGACGTCCTGCCTTTTGATGCATTTCTATTCGAAAAAAAGTTTTTATGGAATATTTTAATCGCTTACAAAGTTCTAGGGCCGGGTGCAGGTAGGCCCGTACTCGACAATCAAATACTAACTTTATTTTATAAGCACTAAGATTCTATTTGCCATTTTAGGAGTATGAATTGAATAGATTTTAGGGAATGGTACTTTTGTGTTTTTTGTTGAATTTTAAAAGTCTTGAGTATTCAACGCCTAATACGTCTATTGTGATGGAATATTCTATTGACAATTTTTTTTTTTGTATCGAAACTTGTTTTAAAAGTGATGAAAACAAGAAATCTACGTGAAACAACTGCGGTATTTCGTTGGCACTTTCACAAGTATTTGTAACCGTTATTTCTACCCACGGTTATCGGTTTCTTGGTTATTAAAGTTGTGGCTTAACAGAAACTATTTCTAATTACTTATGTAATGGAAAAGATCTGTAAGTACTTAGCTTTCATATTAAATGCTTATTCAAATTTGCTCTACTTTTGAATACAATTTAAGTAATAATGAGTTTTATAGGTTTTTTAGGTATTTTTTCCGTTCTGCAAATATTTTGCTTTCTTAGGAGTAATATGAAGGCTATCTTGTTAGATTTTTCTTATGACACATTTTGTGTTTATTTTAGACAGAACAATCAATAATAAGTTAATAATCCGTATACTAATAAATGCGAAGTTATGTAGGCAACATAATTTTGTTTTAAAAATTATAAATTCTTTTAAAAGTAAAAGATCTTAAGAATTTTTAAGAAAGCTAAATTTATAATGAGATGAAATTGTTTTGAAAATCCAATGCGGGAAAGCGAATTTTGGTGTTCCAAAGTAATAAGTTAAAATGAATTGCAAATGAGCCTATTAAAACAACGAAAAATGTCATTAATAAAGAAAATGTTGACTTTGAATTATACATTTTTTTAAACTTTCTTTCGTAGTAGAACTGTAAACATTTTTTTTATGATACCAAATTCACGGGTCATCCTACCAGATTTTCATCAAAATCTATAGTTTAGACCAATTGATTTTCTTTATTTACACAGATATAGCTATAGAAGGAACCAGAAGAAACAAAAAAGCAAATTTTTTACACGCTCCAAATTAGAAATGATGTTTACCGAACAAACGTGCTTTTTCTCTGCATAATAAATGTTAATTAACGTGTCTAAATATTATAATTTCTATCAGAATAACTCCGTACAAAGATAATCTATAAAGTTGTGTTCGTACTTAATGATGCAACTTTCTCATAAACAATTTATCTTATAGTTATCTACATTCTTTAAGAGATGAGAACGAATTTTGTAATATTACTATTCAATTTAAATAAATCTTCACATGCAGCGTAAAACACGAAAAGTCTCAATGTTTTCTATTTTAATTAATTGGGCCCTTAATTTAGAGGAAAAAAACATCCAAAAATAATTTGATAATAGCTCTTTATGTTCTTAAAACAAGGAGTTTTAATATAAAATATATAATAGTAATAAGATAATTTACTAGTAATTGATAAAATCGTACCTATTATTACAATTTAATTAATCTTACTAATATTATAAATGCAAGTTTAGATGGATGGATGGATGTTTGTTAGAGTTAGGCTTAACGGATCTGGATGAAATTTGGTATACATCTAGAGCATAGTCTGGAAGAACACAAAGGCTAGTTGTTTTTTTTTAATTCCACGCTGACGGAGTCGCTTCTTATTTGAACTACGGATATCCACTACTTATACAATAATTGCTATCTCTAAATTTACAAAGAGATAGAAAGGGATAACATCGTTTTTGGCCAGGTGTTACGGCAGTAGGCCTATAAATGATAACAAGATAGTAAGTATCTCGTAGGTCTGGTAAAAATGTGTATAGAAATTGCAGAGACGTGTCTATCGTTCCGTGAGAGTGGCGACGAAGCGCGGGCTATCACCTGTTGTTGCATTCACGAGAAATCCGTTACACCGTGCTACTTACGTGCATACCTGTCTCACCAATTAGAGGTCTTGTACCCACGAGTATAATCTAATAACTTGAAACCGATTCATCCAGTGACCTGTTTATTGATTTGGATTAACCATTAACTGCATCTATGTTTAAAGGGAAGTTAAATAGTTGCGAAGTGTTTATGAATGTACTCTAAAGGTCTTTTCTTAGTAAATGTGGTAGTAATAATCGGTAATTTATTTTATTATCTGTAATGCTATAGTTACTTTTTTGTTTGCGATTTAAGTTGTGAAATTTATAAAAATAATTTCGTATGTATGGTGTGTAAAGGCGGAAATTGGAAAGCATAGGGAAGAATGCGCGCGCAAAATGTTCATATAGATTAAATACAGAATACGCATTTATGATTAAAATTAAATAAATATGGTTATTAAAAAATACTATAAATTTAAGTAATTATGCTTTAAATACATGTATTACGTTAGTATACGTGTATGTAATATTTTGAATAATAATTAGATATCACATGGGATCCAATACAAATATGTTAGTAGCGCCATCGTTGTGTGAAACTGACGCCATTGTTAAAACAAGCCAACGAACCTTGTTATGGTGAGATGTCTCTCGCACTCATTGGATAGATGGCGTTGCCTGTCCCTTATTGGCGTTTATTTTTGGCGCGGAATCTTTTGGTAATACTTTAAAAAAGTTTTTTATTGAATCTCATATTTCTGATGTGGTAATATATAGTGCGATTGGAAGTTCTGTATTTTTTTAATATTTGGATCCAAAATACTATGTGATAATATTTTCAGGTCTACATTACGTGACGTCACGACGCGGTAATCCGATGATTATCTTCGAAGGTGTGAACTTTATAAGAGAGAGGAGTAGAGGTTTGTTGACAAGATGGGTGTGCGGGAGGAAACGACGATGGCAGTGTATAGCTTCACTGACAACCGTCGATGGAGTCGTCGTCAAAACATATGGTCATCATAATCACAGCTAGCACGGAAGTACTTTCTCAATAGTGCTTATTTCTATTACTTGCCGAAATCAATATTCGATCAATATTCGATTTTGCTTATCTGCAACATTATAATACTTCTATTTAAAACGTAACTGATTCATATCTAGTGTGCAAAGTAATTTTATGTAACTCAAGATTGAATATTGGTTTCGGCTGGTTATCAGGCAGCTGGATGATGAGCTCTGTTGGGAGAGTAACTATAGAATGGCAATGTAGCATCGTAGATGTCTACAAAGTCAATACTGGTTATGGATATTGTCTGTTAGTATTCTAATGTGATCTGTTCTGAATTAAATACTTGTAATACTCATTTTTATAATGATGTAGATATAATTAATTATTTTATACGTACACCATGAACATAAATGTTTTTATTATCTTTAATTTAATTCATATAAGTTTCTTCTTTCTTATAGTGTGTTTAATTTGAATATTTTAGTTTTACTTATATTTAAGTTCAATTATTTAGGGACCATTCTACAACATGTGGGTAATTTTATTAAATAAAAAGGATCTATGTATTATGGAATTCAATGGAAATGAACTATATTTACCTTTTGTTTTATTTTGTAAAGTTGTTTGTATTGATGATACAAACATCTGTGATCACAGCCTTAAAAAGGTAAATTTGTTTAAAGAAAAGAGGTTTGTTATAATTTCTCATCTCCATTGAATTTTACTTTATGTACTTAATACATACAAGTACGTTTATTTTAGTACATTTTTAAATAGTCGTGAACTATTTTATAGTTCACTGTAGATATAAGGTTGTTAATTGAATGTTCAAGTTTTGTTAATTTTAAATTATGTAATAATTTTGATACCATTGTGTAAATGGATAGTGTTATGCAATTATTTTAATTCTTTTAGAATTCCATATTTTTATTTATGTAATTTGTAAAGACTTATGACGTCATGAATTAGAAGACGATGTTTTATGTAGTTTAAGTACATATTAAGTACATTTAAGTATAAAGTGTTCGTGTAAATAATATTCGATAAGCAATACACATAGAAAGTCAAACTGTTATATAAAATTAACAAGTATATTATTGTTTTGCTAAGTTAGTAATAATTGTTGGCTCAATTTTTTTTAATTAATGTTGTTAGTAATGCCATGAACAAAAATAAGAAATTTGTAATTATAATGTTAATAAAATTATTGATTTGTATCTTGTTGGATTTTCTAATCATTCCTGTAGCTAATACTGAGTAAGGTATAAAAACTTACTAAGTGTCATATGTTCTTCCAGACTATGATATACATTTGTGTCAAATTTCATCGAGATCTATCAAACCGTTATAGAGATACGTAGTAAGAAATAACTAATCATCCATGGTTGAAGACGAGATGCTGCATTTTATATTGAGTTATCAGTTAGTTACGGTTTTTTTTTATGTTATAAGGCGGGAAACGAGCAAGCGGCTACCTGAATCCGCCCTTCCGCCCGACTTCATATGCGTCTCCGCCGTCAAATCCACTTTTCCCTTCCATCCTTTCCTCTTAACGCGATAGGTGCGGAGCGCGGCTTCGAACACCTCGTCCGTGTCTGGTCTTTATAGCGGTAAGAAAAAACTTTAACTTCTCTGTCGTGTGAGAGGCATAACTTCCATCTGGTTTGGTGTAGGGTAGAGATAACTATATGTTTGAGATGTGCTATTGATTTCTAGTTCTATGGTACACAAACTTTATAACGGGTTTGTTAGACCTCGTGCCGCACTGAACAAATAATAATGCTAACACAGTGCGAAACGAGGTTGCGAACGCCTCGTACCCCCGCGTACCTCGTACCGCACCCCACGCTAGCTTCACGTGGTTGTGCATGCAACGCAGTTGACGCTGCGCACGCGACGATATATGACCATTGTCTTTGTGTTGAAAATTATCATGTCGAAACGTTTCCGAAAAAAGTTAATCAAGGAGGAAGATGAAAAAAACTGGTTGTAAAATCTGAGCCAAAACCAGAATACAGAATGATATTTCAAAAATAGGTAAATCACAAATATACTCTGTCTAGGTGAAATAATTATGCCAAGTTACTCTATCCAATTCTACCTTACTCTTACCATAATCTACTCATTTCTCAAATCGTTCCTGCTTTTCAGAATCCACTGCAAAGAAAACACATCATCTTAAAAAGGGTCCGAAGAGGAAGAGATGTGTCGGATGCTATAAAAAACTCCGCACATTCTTGACAAGCCGTGAGGCAGACAAAAAAACCAAAAAAATTCTCACGAAATGCGCTGTTTGCAAAAAACCTTATTGTCTGACATGTTTCAATGAAAAACATCCATAAATTTTTCCCTTTTTTGTATTCATTCTGTCAATAACTTTGATAAATAAAAAGTTAGATATTTAGTTTCCCATCACTAAATAATATGAAAACCTATCATTTTTCAGTGCGGTACGAGGTGCATTAGACCCCACGTTTTTATTTTACCCATAGAATCTAAACTAACTAATTAAACTACGGGCGGCGGCAGATCTAGGTTAATTAACTCATTTTTAATAATAATCATGAAAAAAGCCGTTAATTTTGTCTTATTTGGCGCCAAAAAAGGATTTTAGTCTCCTTTGGGCGGTGGGGTTTAATACGCCTCGTGCCGCCACAATGTCGGATATTGGACGAGGTTTAAAACAACTCTTAACGCAGTAATAGAAAGTAAAGATAAATCGGTGCCGCAGTCAACGTGTTAAGCAAAGGGTGTAAAGGAAAAGGGACTAAAATTAGGCCTCCGGCACCATACTCATTAGTCGAAATGTGGAATTGCTCCCACTTCACGCCTGTTTTTTGTGTGGTCGTGGTATTAAACCGAGCGGGCTCTACCACTGTTAAAGGACAAGACAGAACTTTTGAACTATTGTTTACATAAAATGGCTCCCGTTTTTGTAACGGAAAATATCGAGAAATGTTTAAGAACCACAGGATTACATTGAGACTTGATACTGATATTTTATTTAGTAAGTTGAATAATACAAAGAGTTTTAAGGGCGGATACTGAATCAAAAAATAAATATGTAAATTTTTTTAACACCCGATTGATTGTTAGCGGCGCTTACGAAGCGAAGTATCAAAGACTATTTCAGTATCCCGCCGAAGTCCGAAAAAAATCGTAGATACTTTGTCTCGAGATCTAAAATGTGGTTAATATATAGGTCATAAATCTCCATGAGCTATCTTTATATAGGAATTAACAGACATGTTCATTTCAGATGACATGGAGGAGATGCGGGGAACCAGGCCACGATTGTTTTCTTTTTACGATTTGGATATGGCGTTGCATCATTGTTCTAACGACTGACATTAAACTATACTACTAACTGAAAAGAGGTACATCTCTTCCTTTTAGATATGTAACTCTTTTCGTCCTACGTATGCTTTAAGCCACATATACGAACTGTAAGCAGTGTACACTCAAGGACATTTCTACTCACATGGGTAATCTACTCACATATCATTTGACGCTTACAATTCCATTAAATAGTAATTAACTAAAAATTATAACGACTTTATGCTATCAACTCTTATAGCTAAATAATATTAAGTGGGTAGGGAAATTAATTATTTTACTGTCACGATAGTACTAAGCGTAAGTGACTTTTACCAGCGACTGAAATACGGTCCGTGTATCGGGTTGGACAATAGCTTCAAGCTAATAAATATAACCAGTCTCTGTAGGTGGGCCCTACGTTTTGCTATACTATTGTTATGCTTGCCTTTGCCTACTGCACTTAGACAATTGTGCAGTTTCTAAGACATTAGGTTTATTAAGAAAATAAATTTGAGTATGATCTAGATTTTAGAAACATCTATGCAAAACTTTTTTTTATAATTATTTTATCTTTGTACATTTTGTGTGTTTTTATTACTTGCACATTTTAATTTTGTTATTGATTAGATTAGTGTTGATTAGAAAAGATAAGTTTTATGCACACAGGGTTTAACTTAAGTTGGTCATTTCTAATCCAGTGACGGAGAACTGCTATACTTGGGTTGTGTCATAGGTGCTTAGTGTGACTTTTCCCACTAAATAGCTAGTTTAAATAGCCGAGGAAAGATTCTGTATGAAACAGAGACTCTCGATAAAAGGATGCATTTATATAATTTTGATAACTAAGAGCGAAGCACGTGGTGTTGCGCAAAAATACGGACGACGTAGCCTATAAATGTGGCATAGCATAAACCACTGATCTCTATACTAAATGGATAGATGATTGCTTAGTAACAAGAGATTTTTCTCCGTTTCGACATCGTTCTGTTGATGATACCGACAATTTAATCTATTATTTGGTCGAATCCTTACAATCGGTACCAACCGCAACCGTCAGAAAATGTTGAAAAAAAGGAACAAAATAAGCCTTCTAGCCTGTCCATTTAATAGAGGTCGGTGACCGCAACGTACTAGCTCTCTCTCGCTCTATTATATTTTAAGAATATGATTAGTTCTTACTAGAATTTGACAAAAGACCAACTAAACACTAATGTCAAATAATTAACCTTAACAACTTTATTGTATGTGGAATAAGGTCCATTTTAATAGTCAGTGCTATGAAGTACACAGTTTTAATTGTTATTAATGATTGCCATCAGAATAAGTTCCTGTACATCTAAGTCAATGCGTAATTGTAACATTTAAGTAAGAACTTAGACAATAAATATAGGTGCTTTAAGTGTAGGCTATTCGGTGTTGGGAAACTATCTATTGATTTAAGTTTTTTTACCACGGGCTTAATAGTTTTTCAAGTTCTTAGACACTAATTTCTTTTTTTTTTTTGTAATTCATAGTATTCACAGAGACATAAACTACTGTAGTAAAATGTATTTAATAATAACTTTATAGGTTGATATTTTGTAGTTATTTATACACAAATATTTATCACAAATGTACACCATAAATTAAATAAAGTTGATTTTTAACTCAAATTGATGTTTTATTAAATAAATTAAGGGAATAAAAGAAAATATAAATTCCAAATTGGTTAAAATCTCTGATAGACAGTTGATGCACATGAAGAGAATATTTCACTTTTCTGTACGTCCTCTCTCCTAAATACACTTCCCCTCCCCATCCTTTTGGAAAAAGGTAGGGAAGTGGACTAGAATTCGACTTCTATATTGGACTTATGGTATTGCATTGTGCGTTAGATATTCGTACAGCGCTACGCTGCTGCGGACTATCATATCGATTGTAATTGTTAAATTTACAGAGCCTGAAGTGAAGATGATAGCGGTTTACCGCGGTAGAAATATCATACATCTTCTGAGAATAAACGGCTTCACTTATTCTCAAGATCATAATTCTAAAACGTGGAAGTGCTCATCATCCTACAAAGGTTGTCGCAGTAAGGTGCACAAGATGCCAGATGGAACAGTACATACGCTACAGGATGAACACAATCATCCCGCGCCTAAGTACGTACTAAAGAATGGCGTTTATTTCAGACTTTAACTCTTAAATGCATCTTGTTGCCAAATGTATACATACCACGTTTTACATTATTTTATTAAAGTCGTGTGGTATGTGTTTCCGAACGCACTTTGACGACCATAGATAATAAATATATTGACTGTTTTTTCATATTTGTTGATTGATTTCTTTCATTTTTTTTATGTTATATGTACCTAAATACGTTACAGGGCGCAATAAAAAACCATGCATTTAAGGGTTAAAGGTTAACGAGCATTCAACTCCTCGTCCCCGCACCTGATCGTTGGCAGCGTCTCCTCGCCATCGCGAACCGTGCTCAGTTAACCCGTGCAAGTAAAACGTATCGTTTTGCTATCTATGTATAATATCCTGCTCAATATGTGGCGTCTAAGCGGTAGCGTGTGTACCGCAGCGATCGCTCTTAATAACAGACAAGTTGACTAACCCGGTGGACATAAGGTCCACCATGTAAGTCACTTTTTGGCTATTTTGACATTTTGATGCCATCCGCTAGAGAATCGGAAAACTCACCGTTTCGGCATATCAGAAACATATATTCTACATTAAATATAACTATAATTGAGTATACACAAGCAGTGTATTATAATAGTATAGCATCTTTACAAAATTATGCAGTTTTTTCTCTCCTAAAAAGTTCCTATTTATGACATCCGTGGTGTTAGAACTTCAACTATAGTGCCATCTATTTCCACTTTCGTTTTATACATTTGACAACCAACCGATAGCAGCGACATTCTTACTGGGTTAGACATTCCTGTTTGACTTATATTTGTTACACTCAGAGTCGTTAATTGGTTACTAAGAGATCCGTTTTAATTTGCCGTACATCTAGAGATTAACTATGATTGCGACAGTGCGCTTTACGTAATTTTCATCGTTTGTTGGAAAACTTGTATTTGTCTTATTTTTTTTAAAGAAATTTCTTATTGCTAGTTATATATAAGACACAATGTTGCGTTTGTGAGCATGAAATAAATAAAAACTTATTGAATTAATCAATCGGTTTTACTTAAGATTGGATTTAAGCACGCCTTTTCTAATTTTTTCGATGATGTATGACCATACATAACCTTCCGAAACAAAGTTAAATTTAGGAAATATCCCACTGAATTTTGTAAAAAATGTTTTTGTCCAATTTTTATTTTTATTTTTACAGCCCATTATTCCATCACTACTGTTTTAGGTGAAATAATTTACTTAATGCTTTATTTTTCCTTAGTTTACTTTTCATTTTTACTTTTTTTTTAATATCAACATCTATTGTGTTGCTATCTTAAATACTCGTATGATTTTACTTACGGTATTTCAATCTATAATCTATGTTATTATTTTTGCAGTGGTATGGCTTTGACAACTTACAATTAAAAAATAAAAACCTTCATATTGATGTTTATATCTATTATTACAGAAGACGAAGCGATAATGATACCGACACGAAGCGGAAAGAAATTTCTCCTCATGATCAATGGCTACACGTACTCTCAGATCAACTACAGCGCACATTGGCTATGTTCTTCCAAGGCTTTGGGATGTCCTGCACGCATTAAAAAGACCACTAACGGAGAAATCTTTAAAGTCAACACAAAGCATACTCACCTACCACCTAAATATATCTTTCGAAACGGCAATTACTTCAAAATATAGGTAGTTTTAAATTTTAAATATTATGAATACTCCACTTGACTAAGATGTTAAGGGATGATGTGCAGGCGTAGGAGTAGGATAAAGGAAGGGTAGATGATGATGGTGATTCCTCTAAATACAATTACTAACCTTACGTATCTGCAGCTAGTATTACTCTTGAACTTTTGTTACAATCTATTTTGATGTTTAGTATTAATTTTTTTGTAATTTTTTATTTTGCTTTCATTGAATATATCCATTTTTTTAATGATTTCTTTATTTGTTCTAACCTCTCATTATCTGCTCGATAAGTTTAATTAGTCAAGATAATCATGTGGTTACACACGATTAAATTTTACTAGGGTTTTACAGTTGTGTACGATGAAATATAGTACTGCCTATTCAAGTTATGCACGGATGTTATGATAATAAAACGTTTGTTTCATATTGTAAATGTTTGGTAAAATTTACTACCATCGGATAACATTTGACAAGGATGTTCCACCGATAAAGAAATAATCCTTAAATTAAAAGAAGAAGGATCCACATTGGTATTGACATCGATCTTTAAACTTGGTTATTTTTCATCGTACAAAACTTGACAATCAAGTCATCAGTCCTTGCCATATGCGTCTCTAACGTGTTTACCCAATGTTAATATAACCATATAGTATCAAAGTGTGTTAATATTATAAAACTCAATACTAAAAGTTTATGATAGTAGAATGCTATATTAACGTAATGCGGCGTTACAGATGTCCAATTCATCCCCACGGAGAAAGGGAAGTACATCTTAGTGTTGCGTGGTTTCACGTATTCGCAAGTCGGAGGACGTTTCTTCTACTGCTCATCGAAGCACATGGGCTGCAAGGCGCGGGTCCGACTGATGGGGGGCAAATTAATCCCCTCAGGCGACGAGCACAATCACGCACCACCATCCCACGCTCGATGTGGTAACGGTGCCTTTGTCCAACTGCGGCCGCCAAACAGTCCACACCCAGTACTCCCTTCTCCCGCGTCATCCGCCCATGCCGCTTTACTTGCTCTGCACGCGCTCAAGTTCCCAAGAATCATGCCTAAAACAGATCTCTGGCTTCGTCTACCAGCTGATGCTAAAAAGGACACTTAGCTTTAAGAATCGCGCCTATAAATTGTTAAAGATAAAGATAGTTTAATTGCCTTGAAGGATAGTTACAGTTTTTATGTTTTTATTCCTGATTTATATTTGTCTAATAAACAATCGAACAACGCTATCTTGTGATTGAATATTAAGTTTTAAGGATGCGTTTGCGCATTGTAACTAGATATGAAAGAATTGGCACTAGGACCCCGTCATTAAACAAATGTATTTTACTCTTGTTTTTGTGAACTTTTTAAATGGTATCCTTGTAAATATAAGGGGGCGGCACTAATTGATCGTAGGCATAGCTTTCAGTGATATTTTGACACGATACGTAATTCGGTGATATTTATAAAAATTATGAGCCTTATATTTGTTATTTAAGCTGAATCTTCTACTTATATACGTTATATTAGATATTGTTTGTAAATATTGACTTTATTGTTTATAATGAAACGCAATATATTATGAATATCAATCCGCTTAAAGTAAAAGACCCCTGATTTTTATTTTACATACCCCTAGGAATGTAATTCGGGCATATTATTATTTTTGATAAAAAATATGTTTTTAAATCGACCAGAGACATAGAGACATCTTTGAATGGACTAAATATTCATAAAGAAATAAAAATATGATTAATTACTATAAGGTAACAGACATCATGAAGGATAATGAATTGTAAAGTGGGAATTTTGTTTAAAAATTAAACAACTAGTGGCGGTGTAATACTACGAGTATGTGACATCAAAAATGTATTCGTTTTTCTTTTCCAGTCATAGCTCGGTTGAGCGTATCAAGAATGGGCAAGCCACAGTTGTGTATCGGTCAATACCGTTTCTGTGAGCGTTCCAACAATGGGCCCCTTGTTAAATGGAGATGTATAAGGCAACCCAAAAGATGTCGTGCTAGAGTCACCACCTTAGATGGTACTGTCATTCGTTTTTTAAATAATCACAATCATTAAATGACAAACTTGTTGTTCCCGTGGAATTAAAAACAATGTTTTGTACTCTCTCGTTGTTTATTTATATATAAATATTCTATGGAAACTGTTAATTTTTTAGGCATAAGATACTTTCATCCGTAAAATTTTTGTTTCACATTTCATCGTTTTGTTGGTAACAAACATACATTCATCACATTCATTAAAAGGAGGAATCCTTTTCCTACTCCTGCAGGGTCGGCGCGACAGGTTTTTGTCCTTCACATAACCCTATCATCCGTCATCTCAGTCATCACTTCCTTCTTGATCATGTCACCTTTCACGCAAGCCATCCATCTCTTTCAAGGTCTAGCTCTACCGGTGTACACTCCATCACGGTCCACACTCATAATCATACATTCTGCTAGCAATTTCTTTTTTTCCCATAGTTCTTATGTTACGTTTCTTAAATATCTTTGTTTGTAATCAAATACATCAGAACTTGAATTGTAATTGAAGTCATTCAATAAACTTGGTCTTTATCACTCTATTTTTCATTTTATTATTCTTTTTGGTTTATATTCCAAAGGTAGTAAATGGTAGTAGCACCTGTGTTTGCGTGTGTGGGTTATGTATAGGTATTAGGTGAGTGTGTGTGTGTTTTGCATGAGTGTTATATGTAGAGGGTTTCCTATAAAATAATTCTATGTTACAGTTGCAAGCTTCGTGTACACATCTAAAGGTACGATGATGCTTCTATATGATGGTATGAGATTCTCGAGAAACTATCAGAATGGAGCCAGAATTTCATGGAAGTGCAACAAAGCTGCTTGTATCGCCCGCGTCAACACTGTGGGAAATAAAGTACTCTATACCCGGAATGTGCATAACCATTAGCGTGATTAATTAGTGCAGTTTAACTCATGAAGATATTTATCCAAACAAATTATAATTAAAGAGTATTCTAATTTAAAACTGTTTTTTAATGAAATCTCGACTGTATAGTATAGGGGTAGAGCCCGCTTTAACAACTTTGCACGAATAGGACGGCTCGCCCGGTGCAATACCACGACCACATAGAAGACAGGCGCGAAATGGGTGCAATCCGCGTTTCGTCTGATGAGTGTGTTCTGGAGGCCTAATCTTAGTCCCTTTCCCTTTCTACTCTTTTCTTATAAGGAATGGATGGGAAGGGAAAGTGGATTTGACAGTGGTGAAGACACACAGGAAGGGAAAATATCCTATTTATGTGCGGCTTCTCCATCGATTAAGGGTAGGTAACGCATCGCAACGGCAGCGCTCGATTCGCCATTTTGGCGGATTTGAATGGCGGAAAGAATCTGTCCAAATATTTATAGGTCAGAACTCTGGAATATACAAGGTTATTTACCAAGCAAAGTAGAATTCGAAAGTACTAATAACTGAAGTTGTTTCCTTTATATTCAAAACTAGTTGTTGCCCGCGACTTCGTCCACGCAATATTAAGATAATAAAAAAGGCTATAATATGCCCGTCTGTGTCAGTTACCCTTCAGTGAAAGTTCGGTCAAAATCGGCTCAGCCATTTCTGAAATTACCCTGAACAAACGCGGCTTGCTGACAGACAAAAATATTTAAATGCGATTTTCGTTATCATCAACGCAAATACATCATCTTCCCGAAATCTGGAATTTTTCTTTTGATATTACAAACAGACACTCCAATTTTATTATATGTATAGATAATGTAGTCTATTGTTTTCCGTTGAAGTTATTGTTTAAAATCATCCATTTGTTCTAGAAATTATTTATTACTTCACTATGAGTAAGTTTATGAGAAAGTTTGGGAAGTTCAAATTCATGAAGAGAAGAGGAAGTATGTCGCGGTGGACCTGCAACAAAACCAATAATCCATGTAACGCTTTTGTCGTCCTCAAAAACGAGGCTATCGTTAGATTCGCAGATGCTCACAGCCATTGATATTTCAAATTTATTATTGTATCCAAATTTTTTAACACTTGTTCTTTCTATGCAAGACCTGCAATTCGAAAACGGCTGTTTATTTAGGACATCGAATAGTTATAACGTTGGATTTTTGGAATACATTTAGTTGATTGTTTATAAGTTTTTTTATTATCGTTTAATATGAAAAAAAGATCAACATTTAGAATTGTAGTTTGTTAGAACCTTACTCACGGTAACGTAGATTTCTAAAAATATCTTCATTTTCAGGCTTGAGTTGTCCTCTAAAATTTGAAGTAACAAAATTTGGCAATCCCACGATATTATGGGGCAACTATAGATTTATAAAGAAATTGACTCGACGCTTGAAAACTTGGTGGGAATGTAAGGCGAGGAAGACAATTGGATGCCGATGTGTTGCTGTTACTGTTGACAACCGACTTGTAAAACTTATCGGCTGGCATAATCATTAAATCTGTAGTTAATTACTTAATCGAATTAGAGTGATCTATCGACATAAAGTGGTCCTAGGGCACTGAGAATCTTCAGCTTTTGCGGTTCCTCTGCTCGGCCCTGTCCAAGGCTACGAACTCTTTCAGATCCCTCTTCGCCATTATCTTTCAGTGATGTCTGGAATAACCGACTAGATGTTGCCCACTCGGCCGTCAGTTATTCACAGCTATGTCCTGAACCTCGTTCATTATTTCTAGGACGAGCTTGTAGAATTTGTGTGCTTTGATCTCCGTACTTAAAATATGGTAATTGTGTGTACAAATAATTGAATGGAGAAACTGATATATTTTTCGTGTTGTGTAAAATGTGATTGACTGCTTTTAGTAATTTCTCGTAACTTCATATTGTAATTTGTAGGAATTATAAAAAAAATAGTAAGTATGGAAATATTTTAAACTATTGTGTAAAATTGGTGGTTTGAAAGGAATATGATTGATTGAAATTATAGACTAAAGTGTTTTTGTTTACCTCATGGTACCAAAAAGATTCCTTGATCTGAATTATTATGTACATTATTTTACATTTGCATTCAAAGTTTGAACTATTAAGATAGGTTAAGATGATATTCTCCAATCAACGAAATATTGATTTTATGTAGTGATTATTAGTAATATAAATAGTTTGTTGAAGTTTTAAATAAGTGTTTATGAATGTTATTATATGAAGAGTGCAATATGGACATGTGTACAAATAGATTTACATATATTTAATTTCATTGTTAAATAGTATGTCCTAGATTAAGAAATAGTTTTTCCAATACTTTACGTTTTTAATTTTATACGTATAGACGAATTGTTTCTATACAACAGTATAATTATGTGTGTTATTGAAGACTGTTTTTTTTGTAATTATTTACATCTATTTATGTTGTAAGTTATTGGAATAAAAAAGATAAGGCTATGCATGATATCTTCTATCTCATATTTTGTTTACATTAAATCTTTTTTTAGAGTCGACGAGAAAAATATTATATCTCTCGACTTTAATGCAGCGTTTCGGTGTTTTTATTTTATCTACCTGTAATGTTTTTTTTTCGAATAAAATTATTTTATTCTAGAATTTAAATTAAACAACATTGCTTTTCATTGTTTAATAGGAAAGCAGTAGTTTTTAAATTATTTTCTTTATAGAATGCAGTAGTTACTATGACTAAATTATATGTTCAGAAATGTAATTGAATATTTGGTTTTCAGAGCCAAAGTTCGGTTTGTCTCAGCGAGGGAATTTGATAGTGCAGATTGGTGAATGGAGATTCAACAAGCACGCTTGCTGGGGATCGAAAGTTCGTTGGACATGTATTAAGAAGAAATACGGTTGTACTGCCGCCATCACTACGGTTGATAATGTCATCGTGAAAACCCTCGGCAAACATAACCATTGAACACTAATAGCCAGTTTGCCAGCTCCGTTTAACCATACGTTAGGTTTTGGTCTCATAAATTCATAAATGCGTTTCCGAACTTCGTAACTTGAGTTTTACTCCGTTGAAACTTAGGTCAACATAACAATAAGTAATCACCAGGTAATGATAAAATAAATAGAAACTTAAGAAACCCAGCATAAGTTAGGTTAAGTTAGATTTAACTCTACTTTCAGCTTTAGAACAGCTATTAGTTTATTATCTCTAGTGTTCACAAAAAAATAAAGAACTCACCATTTTTTACTCTCTATTGTTTTTAATGTCTTGCCAAAGTTAAATCATTATCTGGGTATTTTTTCTCGTCCTAGTGTTCAGAATTAACTTATATTGTAAAATAATGTAATTTTAAAAACATGACATATTTGAATTATTTTTACGACTGATGTTTTATGAAGACATTTCTTGGGTAGCATAAAACATAGTACAATAGTGAAGTGAAATATAATGTTTAAGTTTCTGTCTTTAATTTTCACGATCTTTTTTTAATAACTTGTAAGCTAGTTTAAGTTATTATTTCTATAAGGCCAAAAGTTGCTTAAAGATTAGCAAGTTCAAGATCAAAAGTAGTGTCATAAAATGCGTTATATTTTCTCATTTTTAATATCAAAAATTTTCAAGTAGTCACACGTTGTTGTAACAATATAATTTAGATTAATCACGGTTAATAAATAAATATGTGAAAGCTGAAATAAAATAGATCATAGATTATTTTTTTTTAATAATTAATAAAGTCTTCAAATTATTTTTGTTTTGTTACCAATGTACATACTCCTTACTTTTTCCTATCGTATTGTTTAAATACTACATGGTATTAATCGATAGTGTGTATTGCAGATCTGAATCCAGTTTTCGCCCAATCTCAGCGTGGAAATCCTGTAATTATGATAGGACAATATCGTTTTAATAGAGTTAACAAGTACGGGAGTCGTATCAGATGGGTCTGTGTTAAAGCGAAGGCCGGCTGCAGAGCGTCTCTACACACCATGGATAATGCAATAGTACGAGTATGGGGCTTCCACGACCCCATGGCACATACAAGTGCTAATAGATTCTAACTAAGAAATATTAGTTTATTTATAAGCTCTCCATACGATTGTTTTCTCACTTTTATTTATCATAACGTGTAGGGTAGTACGTTAATAGACCACTTAATATTTTAAGACAAATCAAATCTTTCACAGTTTATTTTGTTAAATTGGACAATATGGAAGTAAACTCTGAAACTAGGTTAAATAAATGTTATACGGGGGCCTATTGTTGTAAGGAAATTTTGAAATAAGACAGATTGTTAATAGAAATAATGGAATTAACATGAAAATTTGAAAGTTAAGAATTGTTAAAATTGTAATGTAAATAACAAATGCTTCAATTATTAGTTGAGATTCGTGGTTAATTAAGGATAAATTTTATTAATAGAAATCGGAAAATTTGAATCTTGGACAATTATACAATAAATAAGTAGATAATGTAAGCATATCGGGGAATGATAATAAAGTATTTTTATATATTTAGTACATTTTACGTTTAATGAATTAGATTTTAGTGAATGCTAACCGTGGGTTACCACTGTTTTGTTGTCTCTACTTTTTAAAGAGAATGAAGAAGATGGAAATATGTTTTTGTGTAAGTGTTTCCGCAGTGGAAACGCATATTAAATAAGTTTTGTATTTAATAATAAGTCGGTGCTTTTCTATACGCGTCATTTTAAATATTCCAATTGCACTTGCACCCGAAGTTTAAATTGATTTCCGGTTGTTTAGCGAATAATAATGATAAGCAATACAACTTATAGGTTGGGTAGAGATAAGTGTTAATGTTATTAGTTTTTAGTACCTTTATAGTATTAGTTTAATATTTACTAACGTTAGCCCTTCCAGACAAAGTGACTTTCGATTAGCGATATCACTAGAAGAATTGAGAAAATGGATTATAATGTATAGGAATAGATAAGAGACAAGCACATGACTTATCGAAAGTTATTGACATTTTATGACTTTTCCATCAACGATATCGATAATCGTATGTTACTTTGTCTAGGGGTGGAGGGGAGGAGAGGAGCTGGTTAGTTAATAAGAGATGAAGCTATGTTACTAACATAAATATTACTTAGGTTTGGTGGTGGATAAAGAAATGTTTTATTCAGTATTTAATCGTGAGTAATGTTTATCTTGACTAATATTTTAATACCTTATATAAGAATATTTATGATTTTTAATCTTGTTGTTTTATTTTTAATTCCCCGATTAGCATTTGTTTCTTAAAAATGATTGAACCAGTTATGTAAAAAATTGAATAATAATTGAAACTGTTGTAAACATAAAAGTTTTATGTTATTTTTGAATTGGTTAACATTTTACTGTGTATGGTAATTTTTCAGTTATAATTGAGAGAACAAAGAGCGGCTGCCTGAGGTTATCGCATGGGTCTTTTCGCTTCTGTAGAGGCAACGTGGGAAAATATTTCGACAGATGGCAGTGTACAACCAAAACTCGAACGAAATGCAGGGCTTTTATTAAAACTACTAAAGATTGTGTTATACTACGGTCTAATCTAAATCATAATCACTAGGCTTTTTTTGTTGAATTCAAATATGCAGTAAATTGTCGTAATGTGTTTTTAACTCTAATGGTGTTCAATCTAATTTGAATAATTTGTTATTTCATACAAATGTTAACTGTTGGTGATAATAGGATATTGAAAAAAACTCTTGCTATTTCATTTCTCTCAACCGAATTTATTAATTAACGAGTGTTCCTTAGAAACTCTTAGGTAGTATTTATTTTTGAATTACAGTTTTGAGTTAAAATATTTTAAAACAGGGAACGTAATGGTAATCCAGCATTTTGGACGCAACAAGGCTCGATCTTTTAGTATACAAATACAGTTGGTGAATACAAGTTCTCTAACGATAAGGCATTGCTTGAAAATGTACTATAATGGCATTTGTACAAGGTTTTGATTTGCATATATTATTATTTGTGCTTTAGTTCCAGTTAATTATAATTAAATTCGTAATGTAAACTATTGTAGCTTTACTTATAGCTTGTATTTCCTTTCAGTGCCAATATTCGGTACGACGAAATCTGGTAACCCTGTGATCATGTTTGGAGCGTACCGTTTCAACCGAGTGAACAGATACAAGGGGCCCAAGGTGCGGTGGACGTGTGTTAAGACGCCAGCAGGCTGTAGAGCGACTATAATTACTATTGATGACGTCATCATACGGACACAAAACGAGCATAATCATTAATTTTTTTTTAATTCATAAGGCGGCAAACTAGAGAACAGGCGAAGCGACCGCTGCCCATAGACATAGTATAATCCCTACGAGTTGCTTGAGACTTGTTATTTAGACGGATTACGTCATTTTCAATGTACGGTGTGCATAATAGTTATATCAGTCATGTGTACTGAGCGAATTTGGCCAGCGCGAGATACAGCTGGAGTCGGGAAGGGGGCTGTATTCCAGCGAGTCTCAAATTAACTCGTACGTACTATAAATTGTTTTTTTTTTTTAAATATTTTTATGGTATTTTTGTCTTTAAAACTCTTAAGTTAAGACCCATATTTATTCAATCATTGAATCTAACAGTGCATATAAGAGGTTTATGAGACTTCTAGTGATCATAAACTTTGTCCGCCAACCGCATTAACTTTGTCGCGTTAAATTAATTGATGCGCACCAATTTACATATAGCGGCGCGAATTACATTTGTATTTGAGAAGATCGTTCTTAATGGGATGCATTGTTTCAAACATGTCTCGACAACACATACTTCGCGTTATCGTTAGACAATCTATTAGTGGTTCATTTTATAGGTAGCTTACGTTTACTTACTTACGACGGAATAAGTTATTTATTGGGATTCTCAAGTGCTTTCTAATATTGTATTTTTACGTAGGTTATAGTTAAAGCTAGTATCTCGTCATATTAAAATGTGTTTAGTATGTCTAGTGTGAATTTTATTGATTTTGATAAATTAAATAAAAGAGATACTAATCCAATATGCAATAGTAAAAACCTTACTTTCCATAATAAACTTCGTAGGAATAAGACAACAATAATAATGTATTTCGCCTATTTAGTGATAAGTGATAGGACTGATTATTATATAAGTTTCAATATATCAATAATAAGTAAAGTTGTATAATGTAAAATATACATTAGCTTGATTATATCATCCATTTATTTAAATTTTCTAACCTTTCCTAAATTATGCCGCCTATATAGGATATATCGGCAAGGAAGTGACAGCTTTTGCTTAGTACTGACTTAATGCTGTTAAAATTGACAGTTAATGCTATCTGTAATATTAGTTCCAACTATTACAATCGCCAGTGACCGTCGGCGTCGTGATGACGAACATCAAAAAGGCACATATTACATTGTATAGGTGGTTAAGAATGATTCGTATTCTACCCTAGAGTGTCACAGGATATCTACAGGCAGTTTTTTTTAATTCACTACTCGTTAGTGAGACCTCAAGTGTTGTTTTCCTAAACTAAATTTACTAAGAGACTATTTAACAGCATTTAATGGTAACTCTACATAGAAATTTATTTTGCTTTTAGCTTATTTTGAATATACCTCAAATGGTGCACCGGTTATTATATACAACGGCAATAGATTTCATTTGCACAGAAGAGCGGGTCCCAAGTTGACATTTAGATGCTCTTTCAAAAGTCACGGGTGTCGCGCTACTTTGGTCTCTATCGACGAGGATATCATCAAAATTAGCAATGACCATAACCATGAAAAGTGAGAGAACGTTTTTTGTCAATAATGTACTAGCAAAATTATCTGAATAATACACATGATAGACAACGAAAGCGTTAATAAGTTTGAACAATAAACAGTTGTGAAATAAGGCTGTCTATCTTTTTTTTTGTTAAAAAAAGGGTTTTCCCGATGAGCCGATCAGCCCACGGATCGATCGAAATACCCAAAAAGATATGTTAAATTGGCATCTTATCGACTGCTTTTATTTATTTAGGAAAAGATCTTAAATGGATAAAAAATGAACGTTTTGGTTTCCTGTGATACTAAGATGACCGACTTCTCGAATTCACTGTCAATGGTACTTTCGGGTTTCTAATAATGTTATCAGAAGTCTCACCTTACATAAGTAAAGCATTTTTTGTTAGTTATAAGATTATTTACAAGGTGTTTACTTTATTTATTCTTTTTTAGTTTACTTTGAAATGTCAAAATATGGTAAGGACATTCTTTGCTTACGCGGCTATCGGTTCCGCCTTCATAGTGAAAAAAAAGCCCAATTAAAGAAACGCTGGGTCTGTACGAAGAAAGCCAGTGGATGTCTAGCGACTATCGTTTCCATAGATAACATTATTGTCAAAGAACTTCATGAACACATACACTAGTCTTGGAAATAACAAATGTTTATTCATGTTTTGGTTAATAAAGTTGGTTTTACTATTTAAATTGGTTTCCATTTTATTATTAAAATGAAAATTGAAAGTAGTGATTAATAATATAATGTATAGCTGTTGCCCACGACTTCGTCCGCGTGCAATTTAAAAGTTCAAAACTTATGTTCGCCCCTTTTTTTCAACCTATTACCTAAAGTATTATCTTAGTAGTAATGTACGAAATTACAGAAATCTACTGATGCCAGATCCCAGACTTCTAAGCCCGGTAGTTTGTGGGCTGATTTTTCGGCCACCCTTATTGTTTGTGTTCGCGATATCTTCTAAACTATCAGTCCAATTTGAATACTGTAAAGGACAATTTTATTCTACATTAAATTCTCCTGACAACAGACGCATTTATTTGGATAAGAATTAATATTGAAACCAATAAAACAACGACGCAAATAGCATGCGTTTTTTAATTCATTTTGTAAACAAAAAAGTGGTTATTGTAAGAAAACCGTTAAAGACAGATATGCTATCGCGGACTTTTCTGTAAAACTTTTTAAGATCTACAATTCTTTCATACATCATTTTTATATACTTCTAACGGTTTAGGCAGCGTAAGCCGAGAAAAGTTAAAAATTAGTGATTTTTTAACGACGGGGTCCGGAAATACGCTTTTTATTAATAGTTCCTAAAAATTAGTAATAATAAAATATAGCCTATGTCACTCGCAGATCAATTACCTTTCTAATGGTGAAAGAATTTTTAAAATCGATCCAGTAGTTTTTGCGTGAATCAAATACATACAAAAATACAAAGTTTTCCTCTTTATAATATTAGTATAGATTAGTATAGAAGTATAAATATAGATAGTATAGATTAGTATAGATAACAACAGATAAAAAAGTTCTTAGGAACTCATTAAATTTTCTGTTAAAAACTCGTTAACTACAAGGGTCCTGGTCTATCCGGGGCAAAGTGATCAACGGTTATGACGTACATATTTTCTTTGTGACTATTTATCTCGTTCGTTTTAAAGGTTTACTTAATTATTTACTTGGAATATGAGTGTTATCTTTAAGACTTGGTTGAAAAGAATATCGTTTAACTGAAACACTTCAAATGGCAAAATGAACACGTAGGTATTCATAGTTTAGCTTTCATTGATTGTTGTAATTTTATTTATTATTTTCAGTTGAGCCTTATTTTGGAATATCTAAACGAGGGTTCCGATACATTCAATTCGATGGATACAAATTCAATAGGCATAGTTCGAGCAAAGGTCGTAGATGCAGATGGGTCTGTGAAAGAGCCAAGTATGGTTGTCCCGCTAATTTAATCACATTTGATGATACGATATATAAAACCAAACGAGTACACAATCATTGAATTATAAATTAAATGATACGAAAAGTTTTCATATTGTATAAATAAAAAGTAAAGTAATTTCATACTAATATATTTTTTAATTGTCGGATTATAAAAAAATGCGTCCTATGTATTGTAATGTGACTATAATTTCAATAGGCAATACCGTTATTTCCAAAAAACTAATTAAAGACGGCTAGCCGTTACCGGACTTTTCATACGTGAGTTTAGCCGTTTTTAATTACCTTACATCCAAAGTGTAAATGTAAAAGTTGACTTGTATACATGTGGATTTTTATTTACAGAGGAAGTAAATACCGAGGA
>LD688974.1:1552783-1568664 GCA_003118335.3 Papilio memnon | reverse complement strand
TCGGATTCCGCAGCCGGTGGTGCTCTATTTTTTATATAATATATTTTATTTATTTTTTATATAAATTATGTAAAATATATGATATGAAATAAAGATACATGTGTAATAATACTAGAATAAAAGATATTGTTCCAATTTTATTTTTTTAATTTCCGATTTACCAAGGTTTTCTGCCGCAGAAATATGGGCAAACTGGTATTTTTTACGTGTACATTCTCGTTGAAAAGTATTGTCAATTCATAAGAATATTTGCTTTCTTAATTTTTCCAAATGACCTTTCTGATCATGTCAGTATACAAGCGGGTTTGTATGTTTAGATCGGGCGCACACCTTTGAGTAAACTGTAACACAACTGTTGTGCTATTGTCGATTGTTTCGCAGCCAATTCAACTGTTTAGTTGCACAACTAAACATCGGGTAGTGTGCGCACCTCCGTATAAGCTCATAGGAATCAAAGCGAGAATAAACAGTTGTGCGATAGTTTAGTTTCATGCTATTATAATCATTGTAACATCAATCAATTAAAATTTTCACCGGAACGACACGAGGGTACAGTCAGCGGCACTGATTAGTTTAACCAAAGGTGCTACATCATGCACGCACGCATGCACAGCATGGCAGAGGTAACCATAAGCTTAAGTTTTTCAAATTTCAGGAGCAAAACTGTCCACCTCGATCAGGGGAAGGCCGGTATTAGAGATTGGAAGGTATAGATACTATCAGCACAGTAATAATAAAAAAAAAGTCTCGTTAAAAATTTTCTGGGTGTGCTCCAAGTGGAGTGCTGGCTGTCGAGGGACCGTCACCACTGTCGAGGACACAATCATCAAGTTGAATGATGCTCATAGCCACTGATTGTACCTGGTGTTCCTAGAAAGCAATAAGCAAATTTTGTACTGTTTCTAATTTCATGCTATAATGAAAATTAATATATGACAAATAAAAAATTGTAATAATAAAATTGGCATTTTTCGTATTTAAATTAACTGACTGTACAGTTGACTGTTATTAAGCGAGTATTGCAAAAGGATTTTAGATTTAAATTTATTTACTAACTAGCTGTTGCCTGCGACATCGTCCACGCAATATTAAGATAAATATTATACATAGCCTATAATATGCCCGTCTGTGTCAGCTACCCTTTAGTGAATGTCCGGTCGAAATCCCAGCTGATTCAGAGATTACCTGGAACAAACGTGGTTTGCGGACAGATAGACAGACAGACAGACAGACAGACAAAACAATTTAATGTGATTTTCGTGTTCAGCAACGCAAATACATCATCTTCTCAAAATCTGGAATTTTTCTTTTGATATTGCAAACAGACACTCCAATTTTATTGTATGTATAGATTAGGTTTTAAGTTGGAAATCAAAGAGAGAAAAGCAGGGAAATTTGTTTAAAAGCTTACAGTTGCAAGTTGCATATACTTTCAGAGATAAACATTAATTTTTGCTTTGGATTTATGACTTTGTTGTTTTTTAACATGAAAACGTTTTCAGGTATGTCGTTTGAGTACGTGGTGTCTAGAACCGGGCGTCCGCTCATACAAATGGGTAACTATAGGTACTATCGCAGTAGTCGATGCAAAGGACCAAAAATACAATGGTTTTGTACAAAATGGTCGTACAATTATTGTAGAGCCACTGTGACTACTATAGACGATGTTATTATAAAGACTCTAAACAGTCATAATCATAGTTGAATGTTATGTCAACGCATTTAAAAAAAATTGTTTTAAGTCTTCATATGCTATGTTTACTAGTACTTTGTTATTTGTTATGTGATTAATAAATAAACGATGAAAATTAAGTAAAATGATATTTTAATGAATAGAAAAGACCCGTAAGAAATCTCAAGATGCATGCGAAGGTTTGATTTAAAGATATCGCCTCTTAACTTATGCATATTTTAGCTCAATAATGCATGCGGTTAAATGTTAACGTCATACGTTAAATCTAACTACATCGCTTTTAGTCTTCTAATTAAATGTTCTTGAGCATTTTTCGTTTTTTTTTGTTACTGATTCATTATCTCTCATTCTCGTCATTTATTTCAGAGTTGGTATACACAGTATCCAAGTTCGGAAAACCAGTGATACTGTTGGGTAAATACCGCTACAATGTACACAATCGCTCTAAAGGCCCGAGAGCGCGATGGCTTTGCTGCAGGCGGACAACTGGTTGTCGAGCATCTGTGACCACTGTCGATGGTTCTATAGTTAAAATTGCTCATACACATAATCATTAATATTCATTCACGTAGAAAATCTCTATTCCTCAGTTGTTTCGTCATTCTATGATGACTCTGCTGACCTTTCTATTTTTTATTGGTGTTTAGAATGTCTTTAAGTGTTATATTTTCTTCCCAAAGTTGTTTGACAACGGTTTTAATTTATTTCTTCTTACACTATAATATTTATTTAATAAATTATTATTTAAAATAATGTCTTGATTCTTGATGACTTATTTAATTATCTATCTATCACCGAAATGATATAACCATGCCCCTCCGTTTATTACAGTGTGATATTGCATGTAAGTGAGGTTCGTAATTATGAATGATTGACTAGTTTGTCCCTAAGAGCGCGCGGACCTTTGGCTAAACTATCGCAGAACTGTTTGGTCGCGTTTTGAATCCTATTAGTCAAAGGTGTGCGCCCGCTCTAATAATAAAAAAAACGACATGTGATTTAAGCATTGAAATGCTCTTGCTAAGTTCATGTGTAATACATTTTATAAACTTTCTGGTGGTCGTTTGTTAGACGGGGCTTCTACAGCATGTGTTCCCAGGGGCGTATAAGGTTCGCCACCTACCAAACACCTAAAATATGCGAACCGTCGTAAAGTTCAAATGATACTGTACATTTCCTAAATATTTGTGTAAACTTTTAGAACCAGTGTACGCATTAACTAAGTATGGTAGGCCAGTAATACAGCTCGGCCAGTACCGGTTCAACCGACACAGTTCCTGCAAGGGCCCGCGGGTTCGCTGGCTCTGTACAAGATGGCGGCTAGGATGTCGTGCTTCTATCGTTACTTTTGAGGAGTCCATTATTAAACTTTGTAATACACACAAACATCAATAAATAATTATCAATAAAATATTTAATGTCTTTCAATAATGATCATGCGCAACAAAAAAAGATAATTGAATTGTCTAATAGACAATTACTTTAATGCTGTGAGAGAATCTTTGATTATGTAAAGTGTAATCATAGTCATATACCTCGACAATAATATTGACCCTCATCGTCATCAGCAGCCTTTATCTGCCCACTGTTGGTCATAGGCCTTCTCCAATGCCTTCCACAGAAGGTCCTCCGTGTATTAAACGTCGTTTTACAATACGTTAGCGATGACTATGTAGTATTTTTGGCGACGTTAAATTGTTAGATACAGTTACACTTTATTATTTCTTAAATTTTTCGGTTATTTATTTTAGACTTGGTGTTCTCGGTGTCTCAGTGTGGTAAGCCGGTGTTGCTGCTAGGCCCGTACCGGTACAATCGCCACAGCTGCTGCCGCGGGCCCCGCGTGCGCTGGCTGTGCTGCAAATGGCAGAGAGGATGCCGAGCTTCAATCATCACGTACAACGATATCATCATCAAATATCCAAACATGCACAGTCATTGATACACATTTTAAAATATTGTATTGGTGTAAATTTGATTGTTTTGGGATATATCTGTATTTGATATCCTTTACATCTTTAACATAATTTTAGATGATCTATGGGAATCAAGTGGGCATTTTCTCGTTTGCTACCTTTTACTAAATAGAAGGTATATTCTAAACGTTTTGTTTGAATTTAGTTTCAATTTTGTAGGGACCGTAATAACAACATCGAGGCTCGGTAAACCTGTTCTAATCCATGGCAATCATCGTTACAATTGCCCCTCCGGTAACAACTGCAGACGAAAGAGGGTGTACTGGCGGTGTGTAAAGTGGAGCAACAAGACCCAGTGTCGCGTTTCTGTTTATACAATCGATGATGTCATCATATTTCAGAAAAATAAACATCAACACGATTAGACATCCCATGAAGTTTACAGTACCCTAAGGGCAAGAGACAAGAATGTGTGGAAATCTTTAGAGGAGGACTTTGTCAGCAGACAAGCTTTTCCACACAAACAAGCAGTTGCCGATAATTCAAACGAAAATTATAATTGATTAGACAAATTTAATTTTTAGCATCTATATCTATGCCCGTCTATGTTAGCTACCCTTCAGTGAAAGTCCGGTCGAAATCAGCCCAGCCGTTTCGGAGATTACCCGGAACAATCGCGGCTTGCGGACAGACAGACAGACAAAAATTTTTAAATGCGATTTTCGTTATCAGCAACGAAAATATATCATCTTCCCGATATCTGGAATTTTTCTTTTGATATTACAAACAGACACTCCAATTTTATTATATATGTAGAAGAAAAGCAATAAAGGCTATTTTATTTTATTAGTGGTCGGCATAATGCGTCCACAGAGCCGCGTGTGGCACTCTAGTGGCAGATTTGACAGCCAATTTTTTTAAATTGTAGTGGTCATATTTGGCTCTTTGGCTAATAAATTTGCTGATCACTGCACTTTACCAATCAATGTATTATAATACTAGGATTTTCAACATATTAAAATAATTAATTATTTTACGGCTATTACTCACGTATACTTTTTTCGGTGACGGCACCGACCAGTTTCCGACCCTGCGGGGGTCCTTCAGGGCGAGTGCCATTGGGCTTGTTTCGCGGTCGCATCGCACCTCGCACTGCGGGCCATCGCTTGAAGGGCGCCGCTTAAGGGGGCGGGGGGCGCCGGGGTGCAGTTGCCCTTGCGTGCGCCGGCGGCGACGATGTCGACGAGCTAAATATTGACGAGTCATTGTTAAAGTTGTTGACATTAAAAGTAGACGTGAGTAATAGCCTAATATAATTCGTTATAAAATGTCTCACGAAAGTTTTATTAATTCAATACTAATATAATTATTGTTACTTTATCTGTGTTTTATTTTCATAAATAAAAACCTTTTTGTCCCCGATTGAGAGTAATTGTTGAATTATACATCAGTTACTGACATCATGTGCTTGTTCGGTTTTGAAATCTGTTTTTTTGGATCAGTTTTCTTTCACGAGCATTATACAGATAGAGGAACTGAAGCATATTTGGAATACTGCAGATAATTTGGAATACTTCGATATATAAATAGTTATAAATGCTATCTATTTGTTTTTGTCGTAAACATAGTGTCATAGGACAAACGAAGCTATTGAGTATCAAAAACAGGTCACCATCTTGATATTCCGGGTAACAGCCACAAGAGAACGAAACTGTTGCTTGGAGAAAATAATCGGTAAGAATTCAATCATTGATAATCATTTATTGTAATACTTTAAATATTCATCTTAGTTATTTAAACGGTTAAGTATACTTGTTAGTTCATGATACTATTGATTATGTAAAAATACCGAGAAATAAAAATATGATGTGGAATTTTAGGTTAAGATAGTATGTTGCTAATTTGGAATACCGAAAGTGAACATAATTTGGAATATTCCAAATTACATGCACATTTTTAGGAGTGATATTCAGTATCCTGTTTTTTTTTTAGAAATGGCAACATCTCACAAATATAGTAAGAGAAAGAGGTGGGAAAAGGAGGATATGGCCGCTGCTATTGCCGCTGTTAGAGATAAGAGAATGGGATATTTAAAGGCAGCTAACCAGTTTAACGTACCCAGGTTAACACTTTTTCGACTTGTTAATGATAAGGACTATTCCATTGGATTGGTAGCAAATAAATCCATTGGTTGAGGGCCAGTTTTTAGTCAAGACGTTGAAAACCTGCTGGTAGAGTACGTATTAACCATGGAAAATAAGTTTTATGGGCTGACCAGAATGGATTTGCGCCGTTTAGCATATCAATTGATTATAAAAAATAATATAAATATAAATAAAAAATGTTTTTCTGTGACGGAAAATATAGCGAGGATAAAGGGGGTGAAGGATGGGTACAGTGCTTAATGTGCGAATTGTGGGTTTACAGTGCTTGTAGTGGTTATGAATGCGGTGTGTATATTTGTGATTACTGCAAGGATAGTTAACTATAAAATCAAAGTAGACTTATCTGTGATTATTGTGACCAATTACTTAATTATATATTATTTTACGTTATTTTGTTTAAAAAATACTGATTACATAAATATCTAAATACTATAGTTATACTATAGTAGTTTCTAAAAAAAAATGTTAGCAGATGTAAAAAAAACATGTGAATATATTATAATATGTAATACCAAATTACCTGCACACTAAGTAAAATCTCTATTTAGAGATTTTTACTTTGATGGCTATTTTAATAAATTTTCTGATGTTAGTTATCTTTGAGTGTTGTTATTATTAAAGGTCAATAGTTTTTCAATAATTTAATGTATTTTTCACTGAGCCATTCCGTTCCTCTTTAAAATTATCCTTAAAAAACAAACTAGTATTCCAAATATGTTGCAGTTCCTCTATAAATAATAGTTTTTTTTTTATCAAATTAAGTTGCGTTATATTTTCCGATATTTCAGTTAAAGCTACGCTAGTGAAGGCAAAAAGTGGTTGCACCATACTGGAAGTCGGAGGGTATCGTTATTATAAAAACAACCGTAGCTATGGTAGGAAAGCGACCTGGTTTTGTGGCAAAAGACGAACGGGATGTCGCGCTTCTATCGTCACATATGAACAAAACATTGTCGATGTCAGTAACTCCTATCATTGTCATTAGGCTTTAGTATTTTTTGCAAGATTTACATCTGACATAATGAATCAAATTTTACAATGTAAATTAAAAATTAAGCACTTTAACTTTCTTTTAAAAAATCTATAATAACTAATATACTACCTATTTATATCCCAATTTCTTTTTTCCTTTAACAATTTCTAATACTGAATTACACAAAATATCATAGTATCATGGTTTCTACAGCCACAACACTTAACTCCTTATATTAAACTAGCTTACGTCCGCGATTCCGTCCGCGTGGACTTTAAAAAAAACAAAGTGAGTAGAGACTATCCTCTACATCTATACTAAATTTTATTTAAATCCGTCCACCGGTTAAGCTACAAACTCTAACAAACATCCATCGAAACTTTCGCATAATAATATTAGTATGATGTAATATGTTAATACAAAAATTAATTAGCTTTGCTTTGATATTAATCGATCGCGTAATGTAGATTATTTGGTTTTCATTTTGTTGGTGAGTCAAGTATAATTAGCTATTTTTTGTTTTAGGAGCAATATTTTCAACTATGTTTATTGCCGGCAATGAGCGCCGAAGGCCGGTACTGCACATCGGGAGATATAGGTACTACAAGAACAACCGCAGCAGAGGCCCGAAGGCTACGTGGTTCTGCACCAGAAGTAGCAACAAGCCTAGCTGCCGCGCGTCCGTTACAGTAATCCATGATGTCGTCATTCGCGTTAACAATGAACATAATCATTAGGAACTTTACAGATAGACGATCATTATACAAGAAGTTATAACCAAAAATTATTTCTCCCTAACAGTCTGTACCAGTAAGGGTTTTTTTAACCAAATCGTTTTATTGTAAACAATTTAGATTTATAAGTAGTAGTCATGAGGTTTTTAAGTGTTAGTAACTTTAGCTTACTCAGTTTATAAAAAACCCGTATAAGCAGAACGAGGACAAAATTGTCGACCTATCAGAATGTAGTAACAGACATTTGAAATCATCAGCATTGCTAATTAAAAAGACAAATGTAATCAATTAAAAAAGATTTAATCCCATTCATAGACAGATCACTTAGTTTCATTTCTCCTCTATGCATTTAGTAACTTCAGATGTGTCGTTTCTTATATATTTTTTAATTGTTTAAAGTATTTTATAACCATTCTTTACATATACTGAACATAAGTCCTCATTCGCACGCGCGTTTTTTTAACGCTCTCATTCGTATAGCGCTCAAAATGTAACACTGCGCGATAAAAAGCATCGCGCTTTAAATGCGCTGCTGTAAGACCAGATACATGAAAATACATTTATTCTGGTACAATGAATTTTTATCGCGTAATAAATGCGCCTGTGCAACTGAGGCTTAGGCTAAAGTAAGTACACATTACTAGGAAAGTATGTCGGTTCCATGCATGCTCTAGCATGAACAACTAGATTTTAAAATCCGAAGTGCTATTCGATTTTATTCCTAGAGTGTTACGAGTCAGTTTATAATGTTGTAAATTTTTCAGAATTTAAATACATTGAATCAAAATATGGCACCACTGTACTTTATAATGGAAGGTACAGATATAACAAGCATCACGGGTACTCTTGTGGACATAAGATAAGATGACGGTGCGTTAAGTCTGGCAAGCTGCAAGGCTCGTGTGGATCTAGGGTTGTCACTTTAGACGGAAATATTCTTATTATGACTTCTCATATACTAGGACGAGACGATGGGGACATAAACCAGAAAGTGTTAAGAATGAATGTGGATGGCTACAAAGGAAGAGGAAGACCGAAGAAAGTGTGGATGGATTGTGTGAAAGAGGATATGCTTAAGAAGGGAGTGCATTCAGATATGACGGCTGATAGAAATGTATGGAAGAGTAGCACATACTGTGCCGACCCTCCATAAGGGATAACGGCAAGTTGATGATGATGACTTCTCATAATCATTAGAATGTTTGGAAAGTATTTTTTTAAACTTCTGATCTACATTGTGATTTTAATGCAATAATTTTTGTCGCATCTAGTATAAGATTATTTTTGTAAAAATAAATTATGTTTCATACTTTTTTAACCACGTTTTAGGTATATTTTATAATTAAAATATTGAATAAAAAGAAGAAACCGAGGAGGAATTATCAAAGAAATTTGTCTAATCTGTTTCCATGTACAATGCTGTATTAAAATTAATTTATATATTGGTTTATTGTATTTGTTATTATTATTTCAGGCTTCGTTTACCGTACTTCGAGAAGAGGCAACTGTGTGCTTTGTAAAGGAGATTACAGATATAAAAAACAGTACGAATATTTAGATGGCGTGAGAATTAAATGGAAGTGTATAAAGGCCGGAAAGACCCGAGGCGCTTGTAAAGGCTATGTTGTTATGGCAGATGGCACTATTGTCACTATGAATGGACACAATCATTGACATGCAAACAATAAGCAATGTTATACCACTACTTAAAATAAGTGAGATTGGATAACTCATGGTAAAATAGTTTTAAGACATTTTAAATTATAATGTTTATTGAAGGTTCTTAATTGTTGTATCTCTAAATATACCTCTTTTAAATTACGTGATCTTAAACTATATTGGGCGTGAAAATTATATTCACATAGAATATTGATTGCAGCATCAGGACAGCTGATGTTTACGACGTCGCGGTATGGCAAGCCGGTGCTACAGTGCGGCAAATATCGGTACAATAGGAATAACCGCAGTTGCGGGCCACGAGCCTTGTGGGTTTGCTGCCGGGTCAGCTCCGGCTGCCGCGCCTCTATCACAACGATTGATGACATCGTTGTCAAGGAAAAGTCGATGCATAACCACTGATGATTTGGTTTGTGTTTGATTTAGGCCCATAATATAGCAATTCTTGAACACTAGTATAAGCTAGGAGCAGTTTTCAGATTTTTATTTTGCAAACTTTCGGTACTAGATTAATTGCTTTTCTGACTGACAATACGGTAGTAGTTATGCTTTCATCTTTTATGTAAATTCATTATTATTTGTGTGACATTCTAAATCTGAAAGTGATTTTCAATTGAATAGTTTTGTAAGTTAAGTTTGTTTGTGCTTTATTTGATTTAAAATATATATTTTTATTGTAAATTGAATTTTATGTTTAACCCATTTAAGTATGGAACGTTGAAGAGCACACGTATGCTAACATTAAGGTACCAAACGATTCACACTCGCGGTACTGGCAACGGTTTATAAACTCCATAAAGACGAATCGACTTTAAGGACAATTATTTATTTTACAAGCAAATGTCCCATTAATTTTAGACAAATTCCATTGACTTAATACCAGTATTAAAACCTTTTGCGGTTTAACATTATTTTACAATTAGGTACATCTATAAAAACATTTTCAGGGCCGTTATTTCTAACAACACGTTATGGAAGGCCCGTGCTTCAACTAGGAAGGAATCGATTCAACTTAGAACAAAACAACGATAATCCCAAAAAGATCTGGGTTTGCACCAAGAAGAATGTCAAATGTAGAGCCAGGATTACAACCATTCAGAATGTCATTGTGAGATATCTCAATAATCATACCCATAACTGAAATAAATTTGCTTTACAGTTATATATTTTGATTCTATTGCCACCAAATTACCCCATCTTATGTAACATTTCATAACCATAGCTAAAATAAATATCGTTATCAATCAATTCTTTTGATTTAAATTTTACGCTATTATATAAGAGCACAAAACAATATAGGTAGACTTATCGGTCATTTATACATAAAAACATATTAATTACATTGATAAAACAATATTTCAGAGCCATTATTTCTGACGTCACGACATGGTGGGCCCGTGCTTCAACTAGGAAATTATCGATACAACTTGCATCGCCGCACTGGACTCAAAAAGTCCTGGATTTGCATCAAGAGAAGACTTGGATGTAAAGCTAGGATTATGACCTATAAAGAAGTCATTATAAAGCGTCTCAATGAACATAATCATAGATAAAATATTGTTTACAACAAAATGTTTGATTAACATTCAGTTTTTTTAAGTTGTCTATTACTGTAAAATCGATTTTATAATACATATTAAATATTATGATATGTTTTTGTATACAAGTGTATATAATATCTCAGTATATTCAATAAATATTTTAAATAACATAGACAAACATATTGTAGAGCCATTATTTTTGACACGCTAATGAACGCCGATACTTCAACTAGGACACTATCGATTCAACTTGAAGCACCGTACAGACAGTCTTAAAAAGGCATGGTTTTGTACAAGGAGGGCCAAAGGTTGTAAATCCAAGATCATTACATTAAATGACGTCATTGTGAAGTATCTAGATTATCATAATCATAGTATAAAATATGACGTTAAAAACATTTCTAGCATGCTATGTCATTAGATATTCTTGAGCAGGGAGTGAATTAAGATAACGGCTAATAGAGATGTATGGGAGATCAGTGCATACTGTCATATGTGCTGACGGAGGGTCAAGGGCAGGTTGATAAATAAAATATTTTAATAATCTGTTGTATTTTTTACCGTCAAATTCCACTTTTTTTAACCGACTACCCAAAATATTGAGGTTATCAATTCGTAAAAAACACTACCCAGAAGAAAAAAATAATAAAAGTAATGCAGGGGTATGATAGAAAAACTAATGGATATGGTTTTTGTATTGACTTTTATTATAAAATCCATGATGATAGAGTGACACATTTGCATTTCTGACAAGTATAGTGGCAACACCTCTCTTGTTGACGGTTGTTTTGCATATTATTATAATTATTGTCCAGTAAAGTGAATAAAATATAGTTTAAAGTCAAAGTATTTGCCGTAGTATAAGCGGTAGATTACATTAATAATTCTACATGTACTGAGTTTAATCTGTCCTTTTACAGAGCCGACTTTGTTAATGACGAAACGGGGCAAACCATTGCTGCAAGTGTCTGGACATCGGTTTAACTGTAAACACACGATCGGGCTGCGGACATATTGGCAGTGTAATAAGGCACCACAAGGATGCAGAGTGTCTATGATCACTTACAATAATGTTATCGTACGGATTAAAAATTGTCACAATCATAAATAATAAATAGTAAAATGTTATTAATAGAAAAAGTTGTTTTTAATAGTGATGTGTAATAGTATTATTGACGAATTGTTTATTATTTTAGTAAAGTATGTATTTACTCCAAAAGGGAAAGTGTTCATCGTGTACGACGGGTTTGCATGCACTAAAAACTGCAACATGCAAAGGACGACGTCGTCTACAAAGACGTTGTCATAGAAGCGAAAAGCGAACATACGCATGTTAGATTATAAGCCATTCGGATTGCTGCACTCATATAGCCTTAGTAGTCATTAAGGGTTCACATGACAGCATAGTACCACGGATTGCAAGAGTTAGTATGTCATGGTACATATGCAGTGTACCTTTGCGCAGGTCATGTATTATATATAGGCCGTAGGAAGCCTGATACTTTTATAAGTATTCTACGTTGAGCGGTTGTTTAAATTAATGAACATATGGTAGGCTCAATGTTTTAACGTACACAGAATCTTTTATAGCCATTAAAATATTAATGATTTGATACCAATATAAAAAAATCGACTAGTGTTTATTGATTGAAAAAAAAAATGGTGCTAATGTTAAGTCAAGGATTTTTTTAAATTCTTATAGTTATAGTAATAGTTCCAATAGGTAAACCGTACTGTTAGTAATTGTGAAGTGTTAATTTATTTATGTATTAGTTTAGACTACCTGATTTAGATATGTTTTATGATGATGAAAAATTGAATCATTACCAGTAATACTTATAACAACAGGTGATTTGGAGCTGATATTCCTGACGACGCGGTTCGGGAATCCTCTATTACTGATCAATGGTTACCGTTTTAACAAACGCAGTGACAGCAAGGGGCCTCTCATTAACTGGGTGTGCGTCAAAAAGGACCGCCAATGCCGCGCCACCGTCACAACACTAGATAACACCATCCTCAGATATAAGAATTGTCATAATCATTAACCAAACCAAACTAGGACCATGTCCTGAACCATGGTCCTAGTTTGTAGTGACTTTGTGGCCAAATTCTAAATTATTTGTTAATCTAATCTAGTCATAAGTTCAAGACACTGTTATGTCTGTAAATTTTGTTAATTATATTGTTTATTATAATAAGATTTATTATGTTTATGTTTCACTTGAGTAAAAATATTTAAATCTATTCTACTGAAGACCTGTCAATTATAAAGAAGCAAATACCAAACTTCTTTGCAACAGTAAAGAATGTCCTAAATAATTAGCACAAAGATGGAAGAATCCTAGCTTCTACAAGACGGGCCTATAGAATAGTGTAGGAACCAGATACTCGACCACTTTCCTAGATAAACAATTTTGTAACAAACAAAAATATTTTTTTAATTTAAAGCCAGAAACGTTACATTGTAAAAAAATGCTATTAAAACACTCTAGGTTTCTTCATAAAATCTATTTAACGATTCCTTGGTGTATTAGTTTTTCTAAAAATGTAAATATCATAAGTTCGTCTGTTTCAGTTGTTATGGAACCAATATTTACCACGTCCAGGTTTGGAAAGCCGGTCATCCAGTTAGGTTGGTATCGCTTCAACAAGAGAAGTGATAGCAAGGGATTCAAATGCGGATGGACCTGTGTCAAAGTATCTAGCGGCTGTCGCTCAACTATCACCACTTTTGAAAACGTCATTGTTAAATATAATAACAATCACAATCATTAACAAGTATTATACTTAACTTGTTACCACAAACTCATGTGGCCCGGTGAGAGTGGCACTATTGTCGCGGTTAGTTAAGTCAGAAATTATAGAAAATATACTTCAATATCATATACTTGTTTTAATTTATCGTTAATTCCATTTTTTTTTTATGTAATAATAACAAATGTGGATTTATAGCTTTATTATGTCTTTCTTGTTTGAGGATTTGAAGATGAAAAATAAAATGTAGGATGATCCAAAATAATGTAATCTCCGTTTGACGAGATATTTGCAATGTAATTCAAAAGTTCAGCACTTAGTTGTTGGATGTTTCAGGACATCCACAACCAATATTTACCACATCCAGATTTGGGAAGCCGGTCATCCAGATAGGGAAATACCGCTTTAACAAGAGGAGTAATAGCAAGGGACTCAAGCTTAGCTGGGCCTGTGGAAGGATAGCTCTCGGCTGTCGGGCTACTCTCACCACTGTTGATAACGTCATCGTTAAACGTACCCATGAACACAACCATTAACACATTTAAAGCGGCAGAGATTTTTCTATTATTTCAGTTTCTGCGGCACCACGTGTAGTACATCCTGTATATTATATACATTTCTTTTTCGCACTGTAAGTGAGATACGTACCAATTGTTTTAGAGCTGGTTTCGCATTCAATGTTTTAAACTCTTTCAATATGACATGTGAAAAATATGCTCATAACACAAAACTTAACTGTTCCTGTTTGAGCAGCGCTATTGATTAACTGCTAGTTTAAATTTACTTAGAGTATAGAATTTGATACATAAGACATACGCTATAGATGTCAAAGAGTTAGAATCACTTTTTTTTTTAATTTTACAGTGTCGGTATAGGGAAAAACTTTTGTATTATTCTTGTTTGAATTTTTGTGAAGTTGATTTTTCTGTGTTTCAATTAAAAATTGAACAAATAATTTTACTACTAATTTTAACATCCAAACCTTATCTGTATTTGTCAATGATATCCTAAGAAAATAGAACAATTCAAGTAATTTTTTCTTCATTTGTAGCATATTTCGGTTTCACCGGCAACGGCAAGCGATGTCTCGATATAGGTGACCAGAGATTCACAGTGCATCAGAACGAAGGTATAAAAACTAGATGGAGATGTGTAAAGAAAACTACAGGATGTACGGCTTTCGTTACTACAATAGACAATGTTATTATACGGTTGAGGCAACAACATAATCATGATATTTAATGAAAAGTAGTAATGCGACATGATAGTGGCGGTTAAATTTGGTCGGTTGGATAAGTTATTTAACGCTCGTGCTCATAGGAATTTTTTAAAATAATTCTCATTTTGAGCGCTAAGCGAACACTGCGCGATATAAAAACGTCGCGTTATATTAGCGCCCGTGCGAATGTGGGCTAAAGTAATTAATAAAGCTACTGTATTACCTGTATTGTAGTCGGTGTTGGAAATATATTTTACTTTGCTTTTTAATAAAATTATAATTTAAATTTGGTTCTATCGAAACTAAACGCCTGTTTTATGTTTAGTTTATTTTATTTTGATTGTGATATGTATTAGAATTAATACATTCTGCTACTTTAGGTAGATAATTACCATATATAATTTTTAACGATTGTTATAAAATACTTATTTTAAAAAATGTTATGAAAATTATAGTATTTGTGAATAAATTTGTTACATTAATTCACGTGTTTTTTATTTGAAGTCTATTTATAAAATTGGGGATAATAACACAGAATATAAAAATCTAACGAAATGAGACGAAAGGTTTAATTGTACAATATCTTTTTAAAATGTATAATAAAAGACTTACTGCTGTCCTTATTTTTTATATGGTAATTAATTATTTTTATCAAATAATATTTTTTTATCTTTGGAGAGATTAAGTGAATATCTGAGTTTAGGTACCTTACCTTTTTTTTTAGTAAATATTAGATATTAAGTGTATGTAACATATTAATTGAAAAAAGTTAATATTTCAGCTCTCTTTATAAGGAATCGGAGAGGGAATTTAGTGCTGATATTAAATGGTGATAGATTCAACAAGGAGAGAGAAACAAACGGAAAAGTCCGATGGCGTTGCGTAAAAAGAAACCAAGGCTGCAAATCTTGCGTTGTGACATACAAATCTTCAGTAATATGTTATTCACCACATGAATATCATTTATAAATCAATACTTATATAAAAAAACACACTTTTGTGTTATGTAAGATTTCAGCACTGACAAAAGAATTACTCTTTTTAACAAAAGCCCTAAACTTACAAAACACTATAGGCTATATCTTCACGCTGTTTAATTTAGTAAGTAAATAAATAGTCACGCAGGTGTGTGGTGTGACAAGAAAGGATAAATTTAAGAATGTGCATATTAGAGGAAGTTTGAAAGTAGCGCCAGTGGTGGAGAAA